>CM019071.1:142720620-142925620 GCA_009667805.1 Leptobrachium leishanense
AGAGAAGGTTAGAGTAAATCCGACAGCCCGCGGCGGGGGCTTTGGCAGAGGCGCCTCCACTCGCAAACAAAACCCCTCTCAGGGGGCCCAGAGAAATCCCTGCTTTATGAAGGGCCGTAAGCTTCGCCGGTAGGAGCCCTACATCATACACCTCTTTTAACCTCGTGGCTGGGTGATGCTTCGTCGTTCGATAACCAGCACCGCTTTCATCTTTTATTTGATCTCCCGCAAGAAAGTTAAAGTATCACTCGCAGGTGTTGCACGTGACAGATGCATGCCTTGTGCAAAACGGGTCCAACCCAGCAGAACTCCTGACCTTCCCCGTCGAGTCTTTATCCTCTTTCTACATGAAGAGGCTTTTCACTAAAGGAACGACTAGAAGTACGTTGACCTAAAGGTTGACTTTTTGGGCCGAGAAGTCAGATCGGCAGTGATTACCATCCTCAGATTACATCCTAAATTCGCAGCTCTTTATAGCAAAGTATTGATGCTTCCACCACTAAAATCTCCTTTATGATCTCTTGCGTGGCAGAGTAGATAACCTTTGCAAACGACCTCGTTCCATTTAACCTTCTACATCTCTTAGCCCCTTCCTGTAGCTCGTTATTGTAAGGCCACCATATTTCAGTACGAGACTTTCCATCGTCTCCTAAATGGCCCCTTTTTTTAGACCACCTGTCTTTGGAACGTCTATCTCTTAGGCCCTTCCTGTAGCTCTTCCAAGTGGGTCCGTCCGAAGTTTACAACAGCTCTGGTTAAGTTAGCACCAAGTATGTAATATGGCCCTATGTTTCCGGACAGCGCTTTCCATTCATCTCCAAGTCCTGTTTTTTTTAAATCCACTATCATTGGAATGTCCATCTTTTTGCCCCTTCCTGTATCTTGTCCAAATTAGCCCAACCTATTTCGAGACATTGCTTTCCATTCTTCCCCAAAAGCCCCCTTGTTTTAGACCACCTATCATTGGAAAGTCCATCTCTAGCCTCTTCCTGGAGCTCGTCCAAGTGAGCCTAACATCTTTCAGTGCGACGCTTTCCATTTGTCTCCAAACGTCCCCCTTTTTACACCACTAATCAATGGAACGTCCTGTCAACAGCCAACCAACCTCCCGACATTTACAAGGTGTTTTCAGGTTGTTTGGAATAAGCCAGTCAATGCCATGCAGACAATAACCGTGCTTCTCACTCCATAGGTTTCATCGGACACCTGTGCCAAATGAACATCGATGATTGTGCCAGCACGCCTTGTAAGAATGGCGCCAAGTGCATAGATGGCCCAAACGCCTATACGTGCGAATGTACTGAAGGTAAGATGCTGCACAGGATAGAACAGCTTATAATAACCTTCATGTTGTAGATACATATCCCATGCTCTCCGTGATGAACGTCCACCCTTGTCCAATACTATGAAAATGGGCGCTTGAAGGTTGGTGTCCAATATGGGTAGTTTGGTGTCGTCTGAAGGATGGGGCCCATCTATCCAGATGTGTTATGATCAAGGGTGTTCCCAGTTATACTGAAAATTAAGATGAGCTAGTTTGTATGTCCTAAAAAGACCGAGGAGCGAACGAGTCGCTGGCCACGGAGAGGTTTGCCAATGGTTTCCTTTTTGTTGGCTGAACACTTTTTTGAGTTTTGAGCCATAACCACTGAAACTAAACAAAGCGCGGGAAAAGGCCAGCTTTGGAAGGAGGATCCCTCTTGGATGCTCATAGCAACAACGCGAGGAGTGACTCTGTTTAGACGATGACATGAGACCCACCAAGAGGACAATGAGTCTATTGAGGGGGTTACTCCTGGAAAAAACTAAATCGAATAAGCCCCTAATCAGCTTCCATTCAATGCTGGGCTGAGGGCGGGAGATGAAAGAAGGTTTTGGTTGTCCACAAAGCCTAGTCAATATCTTACTTTGTCTTCAGACTTTCCCGTGGTCCAGCTGGCAGATGGCTCTATTTCCAAACTCTCCCGTCTTTTCAGCCGTCAGTCAATAGCCGTAGTTTTTTTTTTGTTTTTGTGTTCTTATTTTTTGCTGGACCTCTCTTGTTTTCATTCTGTTTTGTCCAGTACCTCGAGCCGGGCCCTGGTTCGCGGTAACAATGTAATTTTGTCTTCTTCTAGGGTTCACCGGCCAGCACTGCGAACAGGACATCAACGACTGCAACCCAGACCCATGTCACTACGGCATCTGCAAAGACGGCATAGCCATGTTCACCTGCCTGTGCCAACTGGGGTACACGGGCAGGCGCTGCGAAATCAACATCGACGAGTGCCATAGTATGCCGTGCCAAAATGGCGGAGAATGCCAGGACAGGAACAACGGCTATACGTGCAAATGTCTAAAAGGGACCACAGGTGTGTGAACGTCTTCTTTTTTCTCTCTTCTCCATAATTTCTCCAAGATGTGGACCTACACGTGACACGTCTATCCTCACCTTCCGCGCTGTTGTGTTTTTCCAGGCACAAACTGTGAAATTAATATAGACGAACCCCCCCCCCTTTTTCTCACTACAAGTTTACAGGGTATCCAGACGGGGTGCCTATATTGGTGTCAGCTATACCCTCCCGAAGAATAAGGCCGAAACAATCATCGGGGGTTGCTGCACCTCTCGTGCAGGGATGACGTCCTTGGCAAATCAGTCCTGGCCGCCCTTTCTGGGTGATGGCGTCTGATTTGCATATGGAGCGGTTGTCCCTGTAATGGCACAATGGAACTAAAAGCCTTGTGAGACCTGAGCAGTCTCCACCGTAGAGCAGGCCATTAGTGCCGTTGCTCGTTCTCAGGTCCCTCACAAACCTCTCCCTTTCTCACTGTGGACCTACAAGTGTCACGTCTATCCTCACCTTCCGCGATGTTGTGTTTTTTCCAGGCACAAACTGTGAAATTAATATAGACGACTGTGCCAGCAATCCGTGCGAATCCGGGAAATGTATCGACAAGATCAATGGTTATGAGTGCACCTGCGAGCTGGGGTACACAGGTAAGCGTCTTTCTCACATGGGGGCTCCACCTACATCTGTATGAGTTTCCACCATTTGAAATCCCATTTTCATTTTTTCTGGTTTTATTTTATCTTCATCCGTTTTTAAATCGGTCATGTCCAACAAACTGGGGGGCAGGGGGGATCAACCGGATCGTTTTTCCAGGTAGGACATTAGCAGGCTATTATCTCAGGGGCCTACAATTAGACATTGAATAGGCTGTGCTCTCCGGAGCCCGTCCATTAATCGATGCGGTCAGCTAGATTGCAGAAAGGGGCGATTTACAATGATGGGCTCCGATGCAGGCATTGCTGTGAGTATCGGGTTTCTTGGATGGGCTCTCGGCTGCGGTTGAGCGGAGAAGGTTAATACAATCCTTTGATTCCTCCTGCGCGCCCTCTGATCACCTGCAAAGAGCTTTTATTGTGATTAAGTCCTCCCTTTCCAATGGCTCATTTGTCCCGCTGTCAGGATAGGCTTTCGGCGTTCAAATGGACGGCTGTGTAAAATTACAGGCCTGGATCAGAAGGCAATGGTAACCCAAGATGGGTCCATTGAGGAGGACAGATCGGCCTGAAACCGTCCCTTGTTGGGGTCTTGCAGCTGCTTCTTCCTTTTCCTGATTTACACATGCTTGGCCGTTGTTGTTTTTTCTTTTTTTTCGGTCAAACCAACCTCCCATCGTCTTCGTTACAGGAAAGATGTGCAGCGTTAACATCGACGAGTGCGCCAGCAACCCTTGCAGGAATGGTGGAACATGCAAAGACGGCATTAACGGTTTCACCTGTGTATGTCCCGAAGGCTACCAGGACCACATGTGTCTTTCTGAAGTCAACGAATGCAACAGCAACCCATGTATCCACGGGACGTGCCATGATGGCGTCAATGGGTAAATCCCTAAAAAAAATTCGTGTTGTGGTAAAGGTGGGGCCCTACCTAATAACCGAGCTGTCCTGATTGTGACGTGCGTCATTTGAACTTGGGGTGCATGGGCATGGAGGCATATTTGTGGGGTGCAGGACTCAATCAATATTGGCCCTTTGCCCTCTCTTGTGTGCAGAATGTTGGTATGATTGTGATTATGCAAGATGGTCATTGTCTGTTACTATCTGCTGATCAGATTAGCCTTCCAGTAAGCCTGCGCTCAGAAAGGTAAAAATATCTAACAGCTTCTCAAACATTAACATTAAGAAAAAGAAATGTTTGAGAAGCTGTTAATCAGATATTTACACCTTTCTTAGAGCAGGCTTACTGGAAGACTAATCTGATCAGATAGTAACAGACAATGACCTTCTTGCATAATCAGAATCAAACCAACATTCTGCACACAAGAGCGGGCAATGGGCCAATATTGATTGAGTCTTGCGCCCTACAAATATGTCTCCATGCCCATGCACCCCAAGTTCATATGACGCACGTCACACTGATGCAGCCAATAGAAAGGTCAGGGTTGTCTGTCAGATTGTCCACCATACTTTCTACAAGTTTCAGTGCCACCAACATATGCTTACCATCAATCTCCACCACATATGACGCGCGCTCGTGTTATACGTCATCTGGAAAGTCCTTAACGTTCATGTTTGCCCCCTATACTGCGAGACCATGAAGACAGTGGCCTGCAACTTACTTTCCATCAACCTATCTTCTCCAATTCCCGCCCGCCACGACTTTGAAATCCTCATCCACCACTCTTTTTAATATCCATCTTCTTTTGTGGGTCTCTCCAGGTACACCTGCGAGTGCGATTCGGGCTGGAGCGGAACCAACTGCGACATAAACAATGACGAATGCGAGTCCAACCCTTGCATGAATGGAGGAACCTGCAAGGACATGACCAGCGGATACGTCTGCAGCTGCCGTGAAGGCTTTAGCGGTAGGTTCTGCCGGACAGGATGGATTTGAAGCCCACCTTTTTTTTCCCTTTTTTTTTTTTTCATCCCAAAGGCATCCCAGAATCTTGATGTAGACTCTTGAATCGAGAAACGCGTTGGATTACTTCACACCTAAGATTGCTCCTTTCTTCTCTTGCAGGTCCGAACTGCCAGACAAACATCAACGAGTGCGCGTCGAACCCCTGTCTAAACAAAGGAAATTGCATCGACGATGTTGCTGGCTACAAGTGTAACTGCATCTTACCGTATACTGGTACGTGAAATATGGGGAGGGGAAGCCATGGTCCACCGTGAACCAAGGAAAGGACCAGGCACATCGGATATGTAAGCCAAGAGCAGGAGCATGGTTTTATGGGAAAATGCAAAGTTTTGGTCCTATCAAAGGACCTTGCTTGATAAACCAGGAGCAAAACATTGCGTTGTCCAATAAAACCATTCTCCTTCTTTTCGCATACCTATCAAATGTGACCGGTTCTTTCCGTGCTTCCGGTGGATACGGTGGCCTGACTGCCTGTGGACCCTGGCACACTCGGTTTGGATGAAGTATGCAGGCGTTTGCTTCTCTGTTTTGCTTTTTTGGAGGGTCCAAAATGAAACTGACCCAAAAAACCCAAAAAAACAGGGTTATGCTATCTTTGTTCTATTGATATCTTGTAATATATATTTATATAGATTATATTATTTTATGACTGCAAATAAATGCCTTAATTTTTTCTGCACATTTTCCTTGCTCAGTCCAGTCCCATTTGTGTGTTTGTTTTTTATATATTTATATATATATATATATATTGCATATAATTTTTTTAAATTTATTTTTGTTATATAACAAAAATAAATTTAAAAAAATTATAAATAACAAAAAATATAATAAAAATAAATAAAATAATAATAAAAAGTTTATCTATTTTTTTATTTTATTTATTGTGGCCCCTGTGAGGGCCGAAACGTCAGCCTTTGATAAGGCCCCTGTGAGGGCCGAAACGTCGGTCTTTGATAAGGCCCCTGTGAGGGCCGAAACGTCGGCCTTTGATGCCTTTGGGCATCTTTTTTAATGCTTAATTAATAAACATTATTTTTATCATTTTTTCTTAAAAATGTGTGCGTCCTTCTTTATTTTTTGGTATATAACAAAATAAATTTAAAAAAATTATAAATAACAAAAAATATAATAAAAATAAATAAAATAATAAATATAAATAAAATAATAATAAAAAGTTTATCTATTTTCTATTTTATTTATTGTTATTAATAATTTTTTTATATTTTTTATTTAGAGAGAAAGGGGGGTGTTTGTGAGGGTCCTGAGAAGCTAAAGCCTTGTGAGACCTGAGCGGGCCCCACCGTAGAGCAGGCCACTAGTGCCGTTGTACGTTCTCAGGACCCTCACAAACCCCTTTTTGCTCATTGTTTTTTAAGTTTATTATATATATTTTTTTCTTTTTTCACCCGTTCTTTGTTTCCATTCCACTGAAGCGCAAGAAAATATTTTGCTTGTGGAAACGAGGCTCTCTTTTCCGAGTCTCTTTCCAACGTCAACATTATCTCCTCTTGTTTTCCAATAAAACACCATGGCGCTCGCGGTGGTACAATAAAGTATTATTAAAGACCTAGACAGCCATACCATTGGTATGCAATGTTGGCAGAAGGGTTAAATTTTGGAAGTAGTGGGGAAAAAAAGCCATTGCGTAGAGTCCTGGCTTCCCGGCTGTCTTCCTGCTTCCTCCACCAATCCGAACGTCAGAAGGCACAATAGAAGGAAACGGCGCTGAATATCCTGCACAGCTACAAACACCGCGGTAACTGATAGAAATGGAGAGGCTTCGGAAACTTTTGGAGGTTTGTCCTGGCCTCTCACATCGGACAGTTGTCCAGGAAGGGGAGAATGGAAAAGAAAAAAAAAAGAAAATTCCATATATTATTAATTTATGGAGGTTTTTAATTTTTTAGCAAATATTTCTTTTTATTAACTTAAAAAAATATTTTTATTTAAAATAATAATAAATATAATATATACATTTTCATATTTTTTCAAAAATTCTTGTAAACATTAGAAAAAAAATCAAAAATAGATATTTTTTTTACGTTTGTTTTACAAACTTCAATAAAAATATTAAAAAAAGAATAAATATATATTTATTGTAAAAATAAATAATATAATTGTAAAATCAATAAAAAAATATATGTGGAGAAAATATATACATCTTAATAAATCCATAAAAATTGGTTATGGGTGATCTGATATTTTTGGGCAACAAGCCTGGTTCTGCCATACACAAATTGTATGAGACTGAATTAAATATGGCTGTTTTTTTTCCGTATATATATATATATATATATATATATCTTTACATTTTTTAAAATTTATTTTTTTATTTTTAGGAGCAACGTGTGAGGATGTACTGGCCCCCTGCGCCAACAGTCCCTGTAAGAATGGCGGCATGTGTCAGGAATCTGAAGACTACGAGAGCTTCTCCTGCGTTTGCCCCACGGGGTGGCAAGGTACACATGGAGGGCTTTGCAGTATGACAATCCAAATTCTTGCAATCTAAATTATTGTCAGGGATACAATTGTCAGGGAAGGATGTTTGAGCCCAGGTAGACCCTCTGAAATGCACTGACTCCAATATAGATTCTCTGTAGATTACACAGCCTAAGGCTGGCGGCACACGAGCGTTAACAGAGAGAGGAAGGAACGTCCGTAAAAGTGGGCGTTCCTTCCACTCTCTGCGCTCAGCGTACAAAGCGCGATCCTCCTATGGAGAATCGCGCTTTGTATCCTGTCAGCGTCCGTTTAGCTTTTTGACGGGGAGGGCTTTTTCACGTCCGGTGGATGGCTTTCCCCGTCAAAAACGCACGGACGCAGGGAATTGCGGGCGCACATGAGCCGTAAATACACTGGTGTGCCGGGGGCCTAAGAGACCATGTTGTAGATTTCTGTTTTGCGCCTTTTCTGATACAAAATTGCCCCCTGAAGTAGGAAATTAAAAGCAAAACGAGTTTTAGAAAATCCTGTGAGCTTTTTCATCTAAATTAAATCATTTTTCAGACCGATAAACATGATTTTTGCCAAATAGAGTGTAGCAGTACTTTTATTTTTGTGTTTTTTACTTTTTTGTGTTTATATTTGTGTTGTTTATTTTTTGTGTTTTTCAGATTGTGTTTATAGTTTTATATTTTGTTGCTTTTGATATTTTAGTGTTTACTTTTTGTGTTTTGTTTTCTGGTTTGTTTATTTAAATTTTTTAGTGTTTATTTTTTGTTTATATTTGTGGTTTTATTTTTTGTGTTTTTCAGATTGTGTTTATTTTTATATTTTGTTGCTTTTTATTTAGTGTTGTGTTTATTTTTGTGTTTATTATTTGTGTTTTGTTTTCTAGTTTGTTTATTATTATATTGTTGTTCATTAGTGTTAATTTTTTTGTGCTTTTCAGATTGTGTTCATTTTTATAGTTTGTTGCTTTTTATTTCTTAGTGTATATTTTTTGTGTTTTTTAGTTTTATTTTAATATTGTTTTTTAGTGTATGTTTATTTTTATATTTGACTTTTTATTTATTTAGTGTTTGTTTATTTATTTTTTTCTAATTTTTAGGACAAACATGCGAGTTCGACTTTAACGAGTGTGTGAAAAGCCCTTGCCGTAACGGTGCGGTTTGCCAAAACACCGACGGCAGCTACAGATGCGTCTGCAAGGCTGGCTACAGCGGGAGGAATTGCGAGACGGACGTTGACGACTGCCTACCAAGTGAGTCGCCACCACCATGCAAGGGGAGGGAGGGGTTAAAAAGCCGCCTTTCTTGATTTTCCTGCTACATTTACATCTCAAGGAGTTGGTGCCTGACCTGTTCCCCAAATTATTACTCATTTTCTTTTCCTATTTGCGTCTTAGACCCTTGCCACAATGGAGGTTCCTGCTCCGATGGGATCAACACGTTCTACTGCAACTGCCTGGCCGGCTTCCGGGGGCTAAAATGCGAGGAGGACATTAACGAGTGCGCCAGCAACCCGTGCAAGAACGGCGCCAACTGCACCGACTGCGTCAACAGCTACACGTGCACCTGCCCCCTGGGATTCAGCGGCATACACTGCGAGATAAACACACCGGATTGCACGGAGAGGTACGCACCCGAGACACAGCTTGATGCGGGTACATTGACAGCCTCGTCGTTTCCTCATCGCGTCTAGTTTATGGAGATACTCAACATGTGCACCTACTCCCAGGGGCACCTGTAGGATCTGAGGGGCCCTGCGGAAGAAAACGTTTGGAGGCTCCTCACCATGTTTTAATGCCACACCACCCTTTTTCACACACAGATACACAAAGTGACCCTCCGATCTTCCCACCTCCCTCTCGCCCCCCCCAGATAGACACCTCTCCAGAGATAGACACCCCCTCTCCCCCAGATAGAAAGGTGGTGGTTGCCGCCACTTTTTATCACACGGAGGGTGTGAGCAGGGGTGCGGGGACAGGGTGTGTGCCCTGCTCACCCCACCCAAAGGGCAGGCCCACTCGCCCCTCTTCATCTGTGCACACGTACCAATCATTTTCCTATATTCCAGCTCTTGCTTTAATGGTGGAACCTGCGTCGACGGGATCAATACCTTCACCTGCTTGTGCCCGCCGGGCTTCACGGGGAGCTACTGCCAGTATGACATCAACGAGTGCGACTCAAAGCCGTGTCTGAACGGCGGCACTTGTCAGGACAGCTACGGGACCTACAAGTGCAGCTGCCCCCAGGGCTACACTGGACTCAACTGCCAGGTAGGAACCTCTGGACGCTTTCCAGTATTCCCTGTATTCTGACAAAGCAGGAGGTGTCGCGGTGCATCGAGGAGGCACTTGTTTCCACTAAGAACATGCCAACTGTGGTCATTTTCCTCGGTGCCGCTGGGTAACGTGATCCTGCTGTCTAGAGATCTGATTCCACTCCTGGCCGTTCGTTGACCCTATAGCAGCTCTAGAAATACGTTTGTGTGTACCTGTGGTATGTGTTCGTACCTTTTGTACATGAGGATATTTTGTGTTGTGTGTACCCAGAACCTGGTGCGCTGGTGCGACTCTTCACCCTGTAAAAATGGCGGAACGTGTTGGCAGACGAGCAACCACTACCGGTGCGAGTGCAAAACCGGCTGGACGGGCATCTACTGTGACGTCCCAAGCGTGTCGTGCGAGGTGGCAGCTAAACAGCAAGGTGAGCTCGGCCACCGCAAAACCAGTGACGGGTTGAGACGTCGAGATGGTATTCCCAGTGAGACAGGAATAAAAAGGTTTCTCTGACCACTCGTCTACTTTGTTACAGGTCTAGACGTCGCTCATCTGTGCCGAAACTCCGGGATATGCAGGGACACCGGAAACACTCACTTCTGCCTCTGCCAGGCCGGATATACCGGTAGCTACTGCAAAGAACAGGTGGACGAGTGCTCTCCCAACCCGTGCCAGAATGGAGCCACGTGCACTGACTACTTAGGGGGCTACTCATGCGATGTAAGCCGATACAGAATAAATTTTTTTGACAATTTTGTGTCTTCTATGACTAAATGCCTGTAATGGGAATGTGTTAAGATCCGAGAAATGCGTTGGGGTGTTGACCAAGTGAAGGGGGGAGGGCAAAACATGGCACCGTATCATCTAATAAAGTCCATTTCTTCCAGTGCCTTGCCGGCTATCACGGAGTGAACTGCTCAGAAGAGATCAACGAGTGCCTGTCTCACCCTTGTCAAA
The DNA here is from genome assembly GCA_009667805.1 of Leptobrachium leishanense. Taxonomy (NCBI): domain Eukaryota; kingdom Metazoa; phylum Chordata; class Amphibia; order Anura; family Megophryidae; genus Leptobrachium; species Leptobrachium leishanense. The sequence continues at coordinate 142,731,211 of CM019071.1, forward strand.
ACGGAGGGACGTGCATCGACCTTATTAACACCTACAAATGCTCCTGTCCGAGAGGAACTCAAGGTGAGATGATTGTTCTTCATCCTTTGGGTGGGGCTTAAATACTTTCTGCTTCTTCAGTGTGTCCTGTAAAGTTGCTGGAGGAGGACGGATCTCATGGCTCCATGCCGCCCTACTCATTGACCTTGAATAAATAGGAAAACCCTGGCGTGGCATCTGATTCTGACCGCGCTGTGCCGCAAGCCTCTCCGTGAGACCACGAGAAGTCTCCTAGATTGCGTGTTTCACTTTACAAATACAAATTAAATTTCCAGGTGTGCACTGCGAGATCAACATTGACGACTGCAACCCCTTCTACGACCCCTACACCTACGAACCCAAGTGCTTCAACAACGGCAAATGCATTGACCGTGTCGGCAGCTACAACTGCTTCTGCCCCCCCGGCTTTGTGGGCGAGCGCTGCGAGGGTGACGTGAACGAGTGCCTCTCTAACCCCTGCGACGTCCGGGGCACTCAGAATTGCGTCCAGCTGGTGAACGACTTCCGGTGTGAATGCAGACAAGGGTTCACAGGTAACAATCGCTCCTGGCCAGGATGGCGAGTCCGTCCAATGACCCACGTCCTTGAAAATCCCTAAATATTGCTCTGCCTCTTCCAGGGAGACGATGCGACTCTGTGCTCGACGGCTGCAAGGGCAACACCTGCAAAAACGGAGGTTCGTGCGCGGTTGCAAGCAACATGGAACACGGCTTCATCTGCCGATGTCCTCCCGTAAGTGTCTACAGACTTGGGCAAGTGTTTTACGATTTTCCGGTGACCTGGTGGCGCATTAACACAGTGTTGCTTTCATAGGGTTTTGATGGTGCCACTTGTGAGTATGACACCAGGACCTGTGGGACCCTACGCTGCCAGAACGGAGGCAACTGCATCCCTATAAACAAGATCCCCAAGTGCGTCTGCGCGGAAGGATTCTCCGGCTCGCTCTGCCAGTTCCCGGTGAGCAGCCCTTGCAACTCCAACCCGTGTTACAACGGTGGCACGTGCAAATTTGTTTCGGAGTCCCCGCACTTCCAGTGCATCTGCCCCAAGAACTTCAACGGTCTCTACTGTCACATACTGGCCTTCAGCTTCGGTGGAGGACTTGGTCAGGATATTGAGCCGCCGGAGCACGAAGAGCACTGCGAAATTGACATGTGCCCCGAGCAAGCCAGCAACAAGATCTGCAATGCCAACTGCAACAGCCACGCCTGCGGCTGGGACGGAGGCGACTGCTCGCTCAACTTCAACGACCCGTGGAAGAACTGCTCCCAGTCCCTCCAGTGCTGGAAGTACTTCAACGACGGGAAGTGCGACTCGCAGTGCAACAATGCCGGGTGTCTCTATGACGGCTTCGACTGCCAGAAAATAGAAGTTCAATGCAAGTAAGTAAAAACTGTGTATGGTCACTGCGATCGCCCACCCATTAACGCTGCAGCTGGTTTTTGCCGATCGGCCCGGCTTGTCAGTTGGCCAGCAACCGCGATATCAGCGATTTCCAAGCGCTCCGCAGCTCAGAATGGGGATTCCATTGCATGATGGTTTATGCCATTGCAGGGTGTTAAAACACTGCATGATGGTTTAGTCCAAGGGTGCTCAACATTGGCCCTCCAGATGTTTTGGAACTACATTTCCTACAAGGCTCTGTCAACCCTAATGCTTGGTTGGCAGTTCTGGGATGTCTGGAGGGCCGATGATGGGCTCTCTTGGCATAAACTGTCATGCGGCTCTTGTGGTTGATACAACTAACCCAACATTGTGTTGACCCTCACTCAAAAATAACCCAGACCTGTTTCCCTCTCTTTAGTCCTCTCTATGACAAATACTGCAAAGACCACTTCCAGGATGGCAACTGCGACCAGGGGTGCAACAACGCCGAATGCGAGTGGGATGGCTTGGACTGTGCAGAAAATATGCCAGAGAAACTGGCCGAGGGCACCTTGGTGCTGGTCGTCCTGATGCCTCCGGAAAAGCTGAAGAACAACTCCGTCAACTTCCTCCGGGAACTGAGCAGGGTCCTTCACACCAACGTCGTGATCAAGAAGGACAACCAAGGAAAGCACATGATCTTCCCTTACTACGGTAACAAAGAGGAACTGAAGAAACACCACATTAAAAGATCCGTCGAGGACTGGTCAGAGGCCCCGGTAGCCGTCTTTAGTAGCGTGAAGGAGTCCTTCATACCTGGACGCCAACGGAGAGAGATTGATCAAATGGAAGTCAGGGGGTAAGTGATCCACTGGTGTGGGTTTCTGGTCTTGTGTGTTTGTGTTTGCAGTTCAGGCGTTTTTATCTGCGATTTATCCATATATTTATGTTAAAACTACAGTTTGAAAGCTGCCTCTATGAGTTCGTCGGCAACCTTGGCACATCCTCTTAATTTCTTTCTTTGTTTTTCTGGACAGGTCCATTGTGTATTTGGAAATCGACAACCGCCAGTGCCTGCAAACAACCTCACAGTGTTTCGACAGCGCAACGGATGTGGCTGCTTTCCTTGGGGCTCTGGCTTCCATTGGAAGTCTTGACATCCCTTACAAGATCGAAGCGGTGAAAAGTAAGTACCTCCCTGCACCCCTATTGCCATCCCCGTCCATCTGCCAGACCCACTTCCCACCCTCCTCCCAGCGTCGATCCTTGCACTTCTCCCAGCGCCGTTCTCTGCACTCCTTCACGCGCCGTTCGTTGCACTCCTTCCCGTAACGGTCACTGCACTCCTCCCTCCCATGACATTCTCTGCACTCCTCCCCACCACGCTGGCTGCACTCCTCCCCACCACGCTGGCTGCACTCCTCCTTGCCACATTCAATACACGTGATGTCTCCCCAACATGCTGGCTGCACTCCTCCTCGCCACATTCAATACACGTGACGTCTCCCTAACATGCTGGATGCACTCCTCCCCGCCACATTCAATGCACTTCTCGCCACCACGCTGGCTGCACTCCTCCCCGCCACATTCGATGCACTCCTCCCCACCACGCTGGCTGCACTCCTCCCTCCCATGACGTTCACTGCACTCCTCCCCACCACTCTGGCTGCACTTCTCCCCAACATGCTGGCTGCACTCCTCCCCACCACGCTGGCTGCACTCCTCCTCGCAGCATTCAATGAACTTCTCCCCACCACGCTGGCTGCACTCCTCCCCGCCGCATTTGATGCACTTCTCCCCACCACGCTGGCTGCACTCCTCCTTGCCACATTCAATGCACGTGACGTCTCCCTAACATGCTGGCTGCACGCCTCTCCGCCACATTCAATGCACTTCTCCCCACCACGCTGGCTGCACTCCTCCCCGCAACATTCAATGCATGTGACGTCTCCCTAACATGCTGGCTGCACTCCTCCCCGCCACATTCCATGCACTTCTCCCCACCACGCTGGCTGCACTCCTCCCCGCCACATTTGATGCACTTCTCCCCACCACGCTGGCTGCACTCCTTTCCCTGCTCTCAAAAAAAACAGCTCCAAAAACTTCACCTATGCACCCGAACTCAAACATGTCAAAACCGGGATTGTTTTGTTCATCTCTGTAAGCAAGATTTCTTTTCTTCTACCCCCCCACCCCGCCCCACCCTGTCGTATTAACTGGATTTATATCAGAATCATTAATTCCTTTAAAAAGACCAGGAGAGCGAAAGCAACTGATCAATAGTGTACGTGAGGTGCTGGAAATTGTATCTTCAAAATCCCCCCCTAAATCCTCTGTCTTAACAGCTCAATGAATGCAGAGTGATGTGAAGTTTATTAATCCCATTCCTTAAAGGAGTAAAGCATGGCGGTCTCTGGGCACGGCCGACTAGAGCAGCAGAGAATCTAAGGGTGTTTTGCAATTCTGATTAATAGCATAAAATGACCTTATTTTTGGAATGGTTCCTGCCTCCCGTGCTCCCCCCCAACCCCCCTTTGAAAGCTTACATTCACTGCCTTTTATTCTCCTTTTTTTTTTCCTTATTAACTAATTTCATTTCAATCCCGACGCTTTGCTGAAAGGCATCGTTACGTCTCCGTTACTGACTGTGTTCCCGTCTTGTTCAGGCGAAACGGTGGAACCCAAGAACAATTCTACGCTCTACTCCGTGCTCAGCGTGGTCCTGCTTCTGGTTCTGGTGGCCTTCGTCTTCGGTGGCATCGTGATGAAGAAGAGGCGCAGGGAACAAGGTCAACTTTGGCTCCCGGAGGGCTTCAATCCGAAGGAGCCTAGCAAAAAGAAGCGTCGCGAGCCGCTTGGGGAGGATTCAGTTGGTCTGAAGTAGGTGGACATCTTTCTTCTCCTTGGAATCTATGTTCTTCACTTGAATAGCATGGCCTGGATGCCGGGTTGTGGGACCCATAGATATTTATTTTCTTATAGACCAGTAGTAGACTTAGCCGTACCTTCTTTCCTGTCTTTTTGACCAGTAGAAGCCTTAGACCTTCCTTCCTTCCTGTCTTGGGGACCAGTAGTATACTTAGACCTTCCTTCCTTCCTGTCTCGCTGACCAGTAGTAGACTTAGACCTTCCTATCTTGTTGACCATCAGGAAGGAAGGTCTAAGGCTTTGAATGGTCAACAAGATAGGAAGGAAGGTCTAAGGCTTCTATCTTGTTGACCAGTAGTAGACTTAGACCTCCCTTCCTTCCTGTCTTGTTGACCAGTAGTAGACTTAGACCTTCCTTCCTATCTTGTTGACCATCGAAGCCTTAGACTGTCACGTCTCACCGGCCACCGCCCCCGTCCTCGCATGGCCGCGAGTACCCCCTCCAGATCCGTGGGCTCCCGAGCCACCTCTCCCCGGAATCGTCGGGGTACTCGGTCCACGGGTCCTCCGGTCCGGATGGCCGCTCCCCGTCGGCGGCGTTCCCTGGCCGTCATGGCGTGGTGTTCCGCCGCCCATGCGGCCCACCGCGTGGGACGCCAGCCAAACGGAGCTGGCCAAAATGGCGCCCGGGGGCGGATCGAGACCTCCATGGTCAGAAGGGGGAGTAGTCGGAACTCTGCAGAGACCACAGGGGGGAGTCTCCAATCTGGCCTCCAGCAGGACATAGTGGAGGCGGTGCCCAGAGTAGAGGTGTGTCCACCTCCACCCTGTCCACTATATAAGACTGGTGAACGCTCTCTGGCATCGCTTCACAATTGTTTCCTCTCTGGTTGAAACAATAGCTCCTCTACTTCTCTGTATCTCAGTGCATTCCTCTAACCTTGCCCTGATATTATCGCAGCGCTTCCAGTGTGTCTCCTGCATCCTAAAGATTCCCTCTATTGGGTTCTTACCCGGTCCCATACCATTATGGACGTGACCTAGACCTTCCTTCCTTCCTGTCTTGTTGACCAGTAGTAGACTTAGACCTTCCTTCCTTCCTATCTTGTTGACCATTATAAGCCTTAGACCTTCCTTCCTATCTTGTTGACCATTAGAAGCCTTAGACCTTCCTTCCTGTCTTGTTGACCATTAGAAGCCTTAGACCTTCCTTCCTTCCTATCTTGTTGACCATTAGACGCCTTAGACCTTCCTTCCTATCTTGTTGACCATTAGGAAGGAAGGAAGGTTTTAGGCTTCTAATGGTCAACAAGATAGGAAGGATGGAAGGAAGGTCTAAGGCTTCTATCTTGTTGACCATTAGAAGCCTTAGTCCTTCCTTCCTTCCTTCCTTGTTCACCAATAGTAGGCTAAGGCCTTCCTTTCAAGCAATACTATCCAGATCCTGAAATAATCTTTGGATATTAAGCTTTGGGTATTAAAGAGGTTGGCCTTGAGCTTGACACCTTTGTATTGTTTTTCAGGCCTTTAAAAAATGGTGCAGATGGATCGCTGATGGATGACAATCAAAACGAATGGGGTGATGAAGAGGCTTTGGATAACAAAAGGTTCAAGGTAAGCCAGGGAAGGGTTTTCTCCACCTAATTTTGCAGCTAATGACTTGGCCGGGGTCACATTGAGTTATTGGTTAATGTTAAGGTGTAATATCTGGGTTTACTAGCCATATTGGCGTGTCTGGTGGTCGTAATGATGTCTGTTAATATCAGCTCTTTAAATCAGCTTGCCTGTCCGTAAGAGTCTTGTGTAGGCCTTACAGGTGATGTTCTTTCAGTTATCTAATCCAAAACGTATATTTGTCATTTCTCTTGCCTAGTTTGAGGAGCAAGTCATGTTGCCGGAACTTAGTGACCAAACCGACCACCGGCAGTGGACACAGCAACATCTGGATGCGGCTGACCTCCGCCTCCCAGTCATGGCGCCCACTCCACCCCAGGGCGAGATAGACGCCGACTGCATGGACGTCAACGTGAGAGGTCCAGGTATGAAATCAGTTAATCGTCTCCTCTTATCCACCGCTCCTGCTGTCCTTGCTCTTGCTCAGAACATCTAAAAGTGACCCTACATGTCTACTTAGAACTCAAATTTAATGGATGTTTACCAAATTTTTGGCCACAATTCAGCCATCTTTGAAATTGTCATGCTTAAGGGTTTGCCGGGATATTTTACCCGCTGCTCGATGGGATTTTCTTTCGATAAAGCCGACGTCGGCACTTAATCGAAAATGTTATATATATATTTTTTTGTAATTGGAAACCCATAGCCAGTTGTGCCTTAAGGGCTGAACTGGTGGAAGATTACAAGAGAATGAGAAATTTGAGGCTGAAAAAGCAGAATTTGACCATCTTTTATTTGGTGGTTTTCCTAACTTGACCTATTTATTACCCAGATCTCGGTTTCTCCCCGTTGACCGACTGACTTAATACAGTGAATTTTCTCAAATATTTTTATAAAAATAAATATTAAGGAGTAACCCGTTGGCGTCTGCCGTCTCCCCTCAGATGGCTTCACGCCGCTCATGATCGCCGCGTGTAGCGGCGGAGGGCTGGAGACCGGAAATAACGAAGAGGAAGAGGACGCGTCGGCCAACATGATCTCCGACTTCATCGTTCAAGGTGCCAACCTGCACAACCAGACCGACCGCACAGGCGAGACGGCGTTACACCTCGCCGCGAGGTACGCCCGCGCCGACGCTGCTAAACGTCTCCTTGAGTCCAGTGCAGATTCCAACGTCCAGGACAACATGGGAAGGACACCTCTCCATGCCGCAGTGGCGTCAGATGCCCAAGGAGTTTTCCAGGTAGGAATAACGATGTGTCTGTCTTCTGTTGTCCATGCATATGTTGCTCGAGTCTGTTCCGTCGCCCTAACTTGTTTTCGTACCCCCTCCCCTGGCTAGATCCTCATCAGAAACAGAGCTACGGATTTAGATTCCCGTATGTACGATGGCACCACACCTCTCATTCTGGCCGCTCGCTTGGCCGTGGAAGGCATGGTGGAAGAGCTGATCAATTCTCACGCCGATGTCAACGCAGTAGATGAGCTAGGTATACGAGATGTGCTAATGTCTGGAATTTGTTACTTTTTTTTTTAAAATAAAAAATGCCCAACCGTAACATTTCCCCGTGACCTTTTTTTTGGGCTTTTGCCTTGATGTTTTTTCCCGTTTTCCTCATATTTTTAGGAAAATCTCCTTTGCACTGGGCCGCAGCCGTGAACAATGTTGACGCCGCAACTGTCCTCCTGAAAAATGGCGCCAACAAAGATATGCAGAACAATAAGGTAACAGCTGTAAATATTTATAATATCTGCAATGTTTTATAGCCCCCCCCCCCCGGTTTAGCACCGGGGGTTGTGTATTCATATATACATAGGTATGTCCAGTGCTTTTTTTTCGGTAAAAATAGGTGGGGGTACTCTCACGCCCAGGGAAAAAACGATTATGAGTTTGACTATTTTTCGTGTCCTAATAAATACACCGCACGAATGTATGTTGCAACCAGCAAGGAATCACCAGTCTGCAAGGACACACTTCCAATCCCAAACACTCCAAAGAATAATCACCGACTCCTGAATGTGGTCAATTAGAAAGGATTTAATCCTCAGTGAGCAATAAAAGAAGACGACGTTTTGACACGCATGTCTTTGTTAAGTCTAGATGCACAATACACCAAACACATATAAATAGGCAAATGAAACAATCCAATCAGTGACTCAATTATTCATCAATAAGAGAAACCTGTGATATAACCAAAAGAACCTTAAAACACCCCTCCCTTTAAAAAAGGGCAATATTCACCTATTAAAAGGGGAGTAATAAAGAGTACGTCAGTGTAACATATATAATAAAAACAAGGGACACCAAGAGTATTATATCAAAATTATGTATATAGACTGGTAATATGGCTGGCAGACTGGTATTGTGCATGGCAGACTGGTAATATGGCTGGCAGACTGGTATTGTGCATTGCAGACTGGTAATATGGCTGGCAGACTGGTATTGTGCTTCGCAGACTGGTAATATGGCTGGCAGACTGGTTTTGTGCATGGCAGACTGGTAATATGGCTGGCAGACTGGTATTGTGCATGGCAGACTGGTGATATGGCTGGCAGACTGGTATTGTGCATTGCAGACTGGTATTGTGCTTGGCAGACTGGTAATATGGCTGGCAGACTGGTATTGTGCATGGCAGACTGGTGATATGGCTGGCAGACTGGTATTGTGCATTGCAGACTGGTATTGTGCTTGGCAGACTGGTAATATGGCTGGCAGACTGGTAATGTGCTTGGCAGACTGACAAACGGCGGCCACGTGCCGCCACACGCACTCAGGCCGGGGAAACCTGTATAAAAAAAATGCCGAGAGGTGCCGGTACTGCCGGGAGGTGCCGGCATGCCATAACGGCTCAAAAAAACCCCTGGGTATGTCATTGATGGTCGACGACATGATAATTGGAATTGCCTTCAATTCCTTATTTTCGCTTGTTTCTTGTTTGCAGGAAGAGACTCCTCTGTTCCTCGCGGCTCGTGAAGGCAGCTATGAGACCGCCAAGGTTCTCCTGGATCACTATGCAAATCGGGACATCACGGACCACATGGACAGACTTCCCCGGGACATCGCTCAAGAACGCATGCACCATGATATCGTCCAGTTGCTGGACGAGTATAACCTTGTGAGGAGCCCGCAGTTACACAACGGACTGGGAGGACAAACCTTATCTCCACCCATCTGCTCCCCGAACGGCTACCTTGGTAACATGAAGCCGGCAGTCCAAGGGAAGAAGGCTCGTAAGCCAAGCACCAAGGGCGCCGGCTGCAAAGATTCCAAGGATATAAAGGCAAGGAGGAAAAAGTCCCAAGACGGGAAAAACGGCCTCATAGACTCCGGCAGCTCCGGTGTTTTGTCCCCTGTTGATTCTCTGGAGTCACCGCACGGCTACTTGTCAGATGTGTCGTCCCCGCCATTGATGACATCGCCGTTTCAGAAATCTCCGTCGATGCCTCTGAACCACCTTAACAACCTGCAGGATGCTCACATCAGCCTGAATCACTTGAACATGTCCACTAAGCAGGAGATGACCGTGGGCAACGCCAGCAGAATGGCATTCGACGCCATGACTCCTCGCCTCAGTCACTTGCCCGTCTCCAGCCCCAGTGGCGTGCTGAACACCGGATCCATGCAGTTTACAGTAGGCGGTGCTCCTATGAATGGCCAATGTGAGTGGCTTGCAAGGTTACAGAACGGGATGGTGCAGAACGCCTACATCATGAGGAACAGTATCCAACAAGGTGGCCACCAGCAATCTCCAGCTCTTCAGCACAACCTGATGTCCTCTATGCACAATGGCATGCCGGCAACTACGTTGCCCCAGCTGAGGAGCTATCAGGCAATGCCGAACACTAGGCTGTCCAACCAACCTCACCTGATGCCAGCTCAGCAACTCCAACAGATGCAGCAACAGCAGAACCTACAACTGCAGCAACAAAACCTGCAACAGCAGCAGCAACACCACAATCCAAGCTCTACTGCCGGCGGTCACATGGCGGCATCTTTCTGCAACGGCGACTTGAGTCAGTCCGACATGCAGCAAATCTCAAGCAATGGCATTCACGCCATCATGCCCCAGGACACTCAGATCCTGACCTCCTCACTGCCCACCACGCTCACACAGTCCATGAGCACCACGCAGTTTCTGACGCCGCCATCGCAGCACAGCTACTCTTCCCCCATGGACAACACGCCCAGCCACCAGATCCAGGTGTCGGACCACCCGTTCTTGACGCCGTCTCCAGAATCTCCCGACCAGTGGTCAAGTTCTTCACCTCACTCAGACTGGTCGGAGGGTATATCGAGTCCTCCTACGAGCATGCAGGTGCAGCATAATCACATTCCCGAAGCTTTCAAGTAAAGTACGGAGCATAAAAAACAAACCAGCATGGACGCAAACCAAGGTTCCTCACACTTTTGGTTGATTTTATAAAACAATGGGATAGACCGAAGGACATTTCCTTTTTTTCATTAATGATTTTTATACGTAAGACGTCGAACATTTGAACTTTTCCATTTTTTTTTTGTATTTATTTATGTACTTTCACCTACGACACAAAACACTGCCTTTTTTGTTTTGCGTTTTATTTATATGTTCTGTTCCCATTGTTTTCGAACAAATTCTCTTGTCGTTTAGAAATCATTACGTTTCCGACTTCATTTTTTTTCCCCCATTTTTATAGTGGTTTTATTTTTTTCCATGTACTAAAGATCTTGATTTTTTTATTTTTTTTTTAAAAATGACTATTTATTGTTTGTTTTTTTTCCATATACCACCAGAAAAAACAGACAAAAATCAATCGATACGCAGGGTGAAAAAAACATTGGTTTTGTTAATATTACAAAATATATATAGATATATTTTAAAAAATGTATTTTTACCGTTTTATAGAACGCTCGCTTGGCCAGACCAAGGTCCTTGTTCCTACAGTCGTGAATATTTGTTGGATTTTTCAGTATTATAGCCAAATGTTACGTAAACTTTTTTTATTTCTTATTTTTCTTTTTTTGATAAATAACAAAAACATTTGTCTGCGATCCTAATTATTATTAAAAATGAGAGAAGGAAGAAAAAAAAAATTCTTTAAATATGCTGCCAAGGGAGGATGTTTCGATACTGAATGCCATGCCCTAAATCTGCACCTGGAGGACATATTTTGGTGAGGTGCCCAAGACATTTCTAATTTTTTTTTTATTATTATTTTTTATTTTATTTTTAAAAAAAAAAATGTTTTTTTTTTTATTTCAAGATATTTTTTGTATATACATATATACACGTGGGGTGGTGGAAAAACTCCAAAATCGATCCGAAAAGGACTAGAATACGGATTCGTTGTGCGAAAAGAGAGGATGGAATGAACCTTCTTATTATCGATTGTGATGTTTGTATGTTTCTATAGAAGGTGTTGGACTTTGACACCGGTCATTGGATCCTGTGGCATTCCAGGGGTCCCTCACGTTTCGGAAAGGGTGCTTTCACGAGAAAAACACAAGCATGTGGTCTTTGGTACAAGCCTGTGGCATATTTTTTTTTCTGTTTCCTGTATTTTGTAGATATATACATATATATAGAAATATATATATATAAGGGATTTTGTTTAAAAAATCTGTATGTGAGTCCTGATCAAATCAAGTATCAGGTTAGAAGTGCCTCGATGTTACTGCTGCCCTCCCGTCGGACGCAACGGACTACGGAGAAATCGCGACGGGCCGCCCTTTTCCACGGAGAGAAGTCCCGCTCGACGCCTGTTTGAACAAATATATTTTGCAATAAATCTTAAGAACAATATAACAAAAAAAAAACTTCTCCAAGAAAGGAGAGGGATTTTTTATTACCCCCCCCCCCCCCATTCCCAACTCTAATGTGATATTATTGTCCATAAACGGTCGGGCAGATCAGTCTCTATGCCATGTTGTACAAAAATAGTAGGATTTAGTATCACGGAAAATCTAAAAAAATAAATAAAAAGATTTGTATCTATCTGCAAAATTGTAGTTTAAAAAAAAGATGTTTTTTTTTTTCTGTTAACTGCTTTGTAAACCTATGTTGTTTTTTTTTGTATAATAAAATGAAACAAAATAATGACTGATTTCAGATTTCATACATACGTGGGACCTTTTTTTTTTTCTTTCCTCCCCTTAACTTTGCTGATGCTATAACATTGTTTGAGGCTAGGGTCAGAGTGGGGCAGTCGGAACGCGCGTGCAGGCGCACTAAATCACGGCGGCAGTAGCAGCACATAACGGCCAATGACGGCCAATATACGCAGTACGTGCGTACAAAAGTGCGCCGACACCACGCAACCGGCAAATGAACGCATTTTTCTCAGAACGTGAAACCGCTGCTACAGACGTACAGAGTGCGCTGCGGCCGCATGGCAGCGTGTGTGCGTGATTAGGAGACGTCAGACGCTGCTAGTCTGCGGCCTACATAACGTTCAAACAGCCGGATTTCCCTAGAATTGCGTTGATGAGTACCTGCGACTGTGCGACTGTGGTCGTCTGACCACTTAAGCGTATTCCGTGAAAAAATGCGTGCGCACGCATCGACGTACATTTTGACGGTGGCCGCAGAAAATGCGCTCATCTGTCCCTAGCCTGAATATTGTCGGTTATTTTTCAGGTGAATATTGTTTTTCCCCGCTATATATATATATATATATTTTTTTTTTTACAGAACACACTTGCCCGCACATAAAGATTTTTTTTTTATCAATATAAAATTTTTTTTTAAAGCAATTTAAGTTTTTTAAAATTGAAATAAAATAAATAAATAAAAAACAATCCAAAGCACATGGATAAAATATTGATATAAATATTATATAGGACAAGGGTCAGTGACCTCAGCCCTCCAGACATTTTGGAGCTACATCCGCCCAAATGGGACAAAGCCCGTGCACTCCTTCCACCTTGGTGTTCAGCCCCCCCCCCCATTTTCTGCAATATTTTTATTTTTGTCCCCATCGCATGAGGTCAGGGGGGCATTTTCCATTTTTTTTGTCTTCCGATCACTCAAAAAACCCTAAAATTTGAACATCTTAGATTTTGACATTTCGGATAAGGGATACTCCACCTCTACAGAGGCAGAAACTCTAATCTCAGGTGATTCATGGAGAACATTGTCTTGCCGACGTGGGTGGCCCAATGTTTTCTCCTTGAGATGGTCATGTCTTACCGTAAAAACTGGTGCTATATGTTGTAGCTGGATGAGATGTCCCAGTCTGAGACTTCTCTTGGTTCCATTACCATTACATTGCTCCGTGGTGTTGTGTCCCAGAGGGCAAGTGTGCCCTTACACTTGGTCACCCTTTTACAGCGACACAGACGCCTGTGGCACCACTGAGTGACTGTAGGGAGCAGGAGACTCGACTGTAGGTTGACTCTCCTCCATCTGCCTGTGACTGTTCATTGGCACTGCTCCCACCATGGTCGATGTGCCAATGATTCGATTGACAGGTGTGGGGACAGCACTTAGGGATTTTCCTCAATGCTCTTCCCCATTTGCTAGTCCATTGGCACAGATGTAGACTAGATCTTAATTCCCACCCAAAGAGCCAAAGTTGTTTGAACCATAATGGGGTCAACCTCAAGTCTAGCATAGCTTCTGGTGGCCCTGGAGCGGCTAGACTCTGGGGACTTGCTGATGCCTCCAATATAATGACCACCCATTAATTTCAGGGCCAGTTCGACTGACACGTCAGATCATGTAGTGCATCGTCTCCAAGGAGGAGAATTTAAACATGTCGGTACTGATTGTCCAGCGTTCATGTAGAACATAATGATCTTTTGACTGTTACGAGAAGTTATGGTCTTGGATCATCTGTATTTCCATGCCGGCAGTCGACTCCTACAGACTGACCATGTGCCGACCAGAGCAAGAGTTTCAGTGTGGACCATTCGACTTCGAGTTTATTGACCACCTACTCCAGGGGTCGCCAACTTTGGCTCTTCAGATGTTAGGGTGCTACATGTCCCATGATGTTCTGCCCCTCATTGGGTAGGCTGAATCTCACAAGAAATGTAGTTGCTGACCCCTGACCAACTTGTTCGTGTGGGTAAGGGTTCAGCAGAGAGCTGTGCTCCCTATCAACACTTCTTTTTAATAAAATTGTGTTTGTCGAGCTGGGTCCATTGACAGGTAAGAGTCTTTGGGTGGCCTTGAAGTTTCTGCAATCACTGGAGTGGACACCTAGGGATCTTCTGGACCATGAAGAAGTAAGCGTACGATCTGGTGTTTTTGAAACAGATGGCGACAATAAAAAAAATCCAGACATTCACTGGTTGACAGCTGTGTGGAACACCAACAAGCAGCTGCCGGGAATGACCCAAAAAAGACAGGACAATGGGTCCATCTGGCCTAGAAAATAGAGGCCACCTCATCAATAGTGGATGTGGGGCAAGTGTCCATTAGGTGAAGACTTTAAATAGATTTTCTGGTCTGGACGAACTTTATTTGTAGCGACGTGATGATGGACAAGGAGGAAGGAAGACATTATGTCGTGTAGAACATCTAAAAACGTAAATAACGCATTCCAGATGTCGGCATGGTGCATGGGGCCTCCTGAATGTGGACGTCCCTTTTGATCCATCAAAAATGAATACGGATGTCCCATCTAGCATGAAGAGTATTCACATCCTACGGAGGGCTGAAGCCGTTCTGGGATTCCCCATTAGCGTAATGAATGTCTTTTTGAGGGAAGTGAGTCACCAGGCCGTGTCCTGCCGAGACCGGGCTAATCGTTCTGATGGGAAATATTAGGATTTATTTGATCTTTGCCCTTTTTGTCTTCAGAAACATACTGTCCTCCTCCATACCGGTGGAGATCACCAGTATCTGCAGACATACTGTATACATCCATAGGAACCCCCCTCACGGAGGTTCAAGTGGACGCTCCAACAAAAAGAAAGGAACTTCGCTAAAAAGCTCTGGGCTCCATTCCAACTTTGGTGGAAACGTGACCAGAGCTGTCATAAACCCAACAACTCCATAGACTTTAAAGGGACACTCTACTCTTCCTGACCACCTTATAGTTTTAAAGTAGTCCGGATGTGAGGAGTGCCCCCCACCCCATCCTCTTCCAGCTCCCCCGATCTGGCAGAAATGCTGTGTGAAGCAGAGGAGTTTCCTCCATCCCACCCAGCATCACCAGCAGCCGGGATTTTGAATTTCCCGGCTGCCGGTCACCAGATCAGTCACAGGTGATGTCACGCACAGAGAGAGTGGCTGACGTCACCCTCTGAAACCAATCACTGTAGTGAGCGTTCTCAGAGAGGCAGCCGATGGATCAGGTCTGTGCATGTGCGTGCAGCTCCGATCCATCGCTCTGCGCAGGCGCTACGGAACTTGCGTACGTATTGTGTGCGAGTTAGGGATGTGCGTTTCGGGATTTCGGAATTTTCACGAAATTTCCCGATTCGTGTTTTCGGATGCGGCCGATTTTCCGAAAATTTTTAGATCCGAAAATGTCAGATCCGAAAAGTTTTCCGAGCCGAAACGAAATATTTTCGGAATTTTCGAATGGACTTGAAATGTGTCAAATCGAAATTTATTTTTGCTCTATTCATGATTTGATTTTTATTTAATAAAAAAAAAACACGATAGAATCGCCAGAATTATCGTAGACACTTTGAAACGAGGAGAACAGACGTTCCGAAAAAACGAAAATTTCTGAAATTTCCGTAAAGTCGATACAAAAAACGAGCAAGGTGACACGAAAATACGAAAAATGGTCGATATTCCGAAAAAAAATTGTACACGAAAAACGAACCGAACCGAACCGAATCGAAACAGAAATCGGTCGAAACGAGCCGAATCGAAAAGTTTAAACATCCGAACAAATCGAACCGAAAAAAAAAAATTGGTGCACAAGCCTAGTGCGAGTCTCGTAGGACTGCGCAATTGATGAGGAAAAGGCCTGGTCAGAGGAGCTAACAATCTAAGTGAAGCGGGATGAATTCAGGAAAGACAAGAGTTGAAAAAAAACAGAACAAAACATCAGCTGCAGCATCTAAGCAAAAACACAGACTAATAATCCGTAAATGTGTGTTTATTAAATATAGGAAAAATATATTCTGATTATTATATATATATTTATTAATTACAAGCCATGAAACAGTAACAATATCTGTTTTACATCCCCGTTTGTATGTTTTACATTGTAGTCCCAATATTCAAAGTCCCTGTCCCCACATAGGCCAAGTGTCAATGTAGAATTTTATCGCCACCCAGAGGCTGATAGTAGAATTGCCACAAAAAAACGAGTTTTAGAAAACCTGTTGTTTTTTTTTAAATTGTTATTAGCATTATAATTATCATCAACATCATCATCATCATTATTATTATCACCGTTGTTATTACCATTATTATTATAATCATAGTTATTAGTATTAATATGATTATTATCAATATTACTAATATAATTGTTATTATAGTTATCATTAATATGATTAATAATATCATTTTTACTAAATAGTTTTAATTTTATATCATCATTTTTATTTTAAATAAAGTTTCTATCTGATTATTCAAATGGCACGCTGACCACAGTCACTGCTCTCAAATATCTAGGTATGTGGTTACACCCAAATCTATCCTTTGGCCCCACATCGAAAAACGTTCATCTAAACTTTACCCCAAACTAGGTGCCCTGTAAGAAACAAATCCTGCCTGAGCCCCGCGGTAACAAAGATTGTACAGCAAATGCTTATGCCAGATATTGATTACGGAGATGTAGTGTATGCAGCCGCCCCACAAACGCACCTTCATAAACTTACTACATTGTATAACTCATTCTGCCGCTTTGTGCTACAATGTAACTACATGACCCACCATTGTGACATGTTAAAAGAGCTAAACTGGCCGTCACTGGAATCTAGACGCACCCTTCACCTTTCCAACCTGGGGCAGTATTACGTACAAAGCTGGTGCTAACTTAGGCTAGGGTCAGATGAGCGCATTTTGTACGGACTGTGCGTCCGTGCAGTACGGACGTACTTACTGACTGACAACAAGGTAGTGGCCACACAGTCCGTATTTTTCCCAGCTGGGCAGTCTGCTGTGACCAGGAGCCATCCTCAAAACGTGAAAATACCTAAGAATGAGAGATATTACCATTCTGGTATCAGTCATTCAAACCGATCTGAGAGCAGCTCTGTATTTTAATACTTCACGGATGAATGTTGTTTGAATTAAGCATCCTTATTTTGGTGAATTCCAGAGAAGTCGTTTGAAGGTCCTATGGGCACCTAACATAAAGTCCCTGCCTGCCTTATCCCCAAGAGCTGGTCGTAGGCTCCCCAGAATGTGAGTTAAATACTGACACTAATCACCCTCATCTTGGGTGCTATCATACTGCGCAATTTTTGTTCCTGTTTTTGTTTCCTCCCTACAGTGCACACTTCATCTGCATTTTTGAGAAGATCCACTCCGAAAGAGAACGAATACTGTTTATGGACATATTGTGTGTCTACCCCACAATCTTTTTTGGACTCAGGTCTTCTAGAGCGCTGTGTTGTTTCTCTTTTTGTATAATTGTCATTCGGGTATTTAGAGAAACCCCCACACACAACATTCAGCGAGTGGGATAGATACCTTTCCGGTGGGCGCTTCACCCCCTCCTTTCTTTTTCTATATACAGAATGCACCTATAAACATGTAACACAGTGACTATATACAGAAAGCACCTGTAAACATATAACACAGTGACTATATACAGAATGCACCTGTAAACATGTAACATAGTGACTATATACAGAATGCACCTGTAAACATGTAACACAGTGACTATATACAGAATGCGCCTGTAAACATGTAACATAGTGACTATATACAGAATGCACCTGTAAACATGTAACACAGTGACTATATACAGAATGCACCTGCAAACATGTAACACAGTGACTATATACAGAATGCGCCTGTAAACATGTAACAGTGACTATATACAGAAAGCACCTGTAAACATGTAACACAGTGACTATATACAGAAAGAACCTGTAAACATGTAACACAGTGACTATATACAGAAAGCACCTGTAAACATGTAACACAGTGACTATATACAGAATGCGCCTGTAAACATGTAACAGTGACTATATACAGAATGCACCTGTAAACATGTAACAGTGACTATATACAGAATGCACCTGTAAACATGTAACACAGTGACTATATACAGAATGCGCCTGTAAACATGTAACAGTGACTATATACAGAATGCACCTGTAAACATGTAAAATAGTGACTATATACAGAATGCGCCTGTAAACATGTAACACAGTGACTATATACAGAATGCGCCTGTAAACATGTAACATAGTGACTATATACAGAAAGCACCTGTAAACATGTAACAGTGACTATATACAGAATGCACCTGTAAACATGTAACATAGTGACTATATACAGAATGCACCTGTAAACAAGTAACACAGTGACTATATACAGAATGCACCTGTAAACATGTAACACAGTGACTATATACAGAATGCACCTGTAAACATGTAACATAGTGACTATATACAGAATGCACCTGTAAACATGTAACACAGTGACTATATACAGAATGCACCTGTAAACATGTAACACAGTGACTATATACAGAATGCACCTGTAAACATGTAACAGTGACTATATACAGAATGCACCTGTAAACATGTAACAGTGACTATATACAGAATGCACCTGTAAACATGTAACAGTGACTATATACAGAATGCACCTGTAAACATGTAACACAGTGACTATATACAGAATGCGCCTGTAAACATGTAACATAGTGACTATATACAGAAAGCACCTGTAAACATGTAACAGTGACTATATACAGAATGCACCTGTAAACATGTAACATAGTGACTATATACAGAATGCACCTGTAAACAAGTAACACAGTGACTATATACAGAATGCACCTGTAAACATGTAACACAGTGACTATATACAGAATGCACCTGTAAGCATGTAACATAGTGACTATATACAGAATGCACCTGTAAACATGTAACACAGTGACTATATACAGAATGCACCTGTAAACATGTAACACAGTGACTATATACAGAATGCACCTGTAAACCTGTAACAGTGACTATATACAGAATGCACCTGTAAACATGTAACAGTGACTATATACAGAATGCACCTGTAAACATGTAACAGTGACTATATACAGAATGCACCTGTAAACATGTAACAGTGACTATATACAGAATGCACCTGTAAACATGTAACACAGTGACTATATACAGAATGCACCTGTAAGCATGTAACATAGTGACTATATACAGAATGCACCTGTAAACATGTAACACAGTGACTATATACAGAATGCACCTGTAAACATGTAACACAGTGACTATATACAGAATGCACCTGTAAACCTGTAACAGTGACTATATACAGAATGCACCTGTAAACATGTAACAGTGACTATATACAGAATGCACCTGTAAACATGTAACAGTGACTATATACAGAATGCACCTGTAAACATGTAACAGTGACTATATACAGAATGCACCTGTAAACATGTAACAGTGACTATATACAGAATGCACCTGTAAACATGTAACAGTGACTATATACAGAATGCACCTGTAAACATGTAACAGTGACTATATACAGAATGCACCTGTAAACATGTAACACAGTGACTATATACAGAATGCACCTGTAAGCATGTAACATAGTGACTATATACAGAATGCACCTGTAAACATGTAACACAGTGACTATATACAGAATGCACCTGTAAACATGTAACACAGTGACTATATACAGAATGCACCTGTAAACCTGTAACAGTGACTATATACAGAATGCACCTGTAAACATGTAACAGTGACTATATACAGAATGCACCTGTAAACATGTAACAGTGACTATATACAGAATGCACCTGTAAACATGTAACAGTGACTATATACAGAATGCACCTGTAAACATGTAACATAATGACTATATACAGAATGCGCCTGCAAACATGTAACAGTGACTATATACAGAATGCACCTGTAAACATGAAACACAGTGACTATATACAGAATGCACCTGTAAACATGTAACATAGTGACTATATTTCCTACATATTTTTTTTCTGGGTTAATCTGTATATTTGTGTTGTTTTTTAATATTTTGCTTTTTATTACTTTGTATTTCTGTACTGTAACATTTTAATGCTCTTGAATCCAGGACATAATTGAAAACGAGCGAAATCTCAATGCATCCTTCCTGGTAAAATACTTTATAAATAAATAGATTTTATTTTATTATATATATTACAAGCCATGAAAAATCCGTGACAATACCTGTTTTACATCCCTGTTTGTATGTTTTAAATTGTAGTTCCAATTAACAACGTCTCCGTCCCACCATTGGTTGTGTGTATATGTAGAATTTTATCGCCACCTAGAGGCTGATAGTAGAATTGTCACAAAAAACAAGTTTTAAAACCTTTTTAAAAAAATTATTATTAGCATTACTATCACTATTGTTATTAACATTAGTATTATAATTATTATTATTATTACTAATATTATGGTTATTATAGTTATCGTTAATATGATTAATATTATCATTATTATTTTTACTCAATAGTTTTTATTTTATATAATCATTTTTATTCCATATATATAGTTTCTATATGATTATTTTATTTTATTATATATTTTACAAGGCATAATAAAACAGTAACAATACCTGTTTTACATCCCTGTTTGTATGTTTTACATTGTAGTCCCAATGTATAAAGTCCCTGTTCCCCAATAGGTCAAGTGGAAATGTAGAATTTTATCGCCACCCAGAGGCTGATAGTAGAATTGTCACAATAATGAAGTTTTAGAAAACCTGTTGTTTTTTTAATTATTATTATTATCATTATTATCATCATCATCATTATTATTATCACCATTGTTATGACCATTATTATTATAATCATAGTTGTTATTATAACTATCATGATGATTATTATTATTATTACTAATATTATTGCATTATTGTTATAGTTATCATTAATATGATTAATAATATCATTATTATTTTTACTTAATGTATATATAGTTTCTTTATGATTATTTTAAGTGACATTTTTTATTTTATGAGGTTCTTTTGTTTATTTTAGATTATTAAAAGTTATTTTATTTCATATATAGTTTTTAATTTTATTTATTATTATTATTATTCTTTATTTATAAAGCGCCAGCATATTCCGCAGCGCTGTACAATAATTTTATCATTTTATTATATGTATAGTTTTTGACATTATAAGAAGATTTTTATTGTATATGAAGTTTTTTAATTTCGTAGAGTTTTTTTCTTTATTTTTATTTGTATTTTATATCATTATTTTGTATATAGTTTTTTATTTAATATGTTTATTTTTTATCGCATCTTGAGAAAAGTTCACAGAGGACTGAAACGTTGACGCTTTTGTAGGCACAATAATAGATCATTTTAAAGACTCCCTGCAGTGCGCATCTTCCTGGTGAATTATATCATTATTTTGCATATACAGGGTTATTCAGAAAGAGGTGAAAAGCAGGAGAATGACTGGAGAATGGAAAATACTAAGTCATAATATCCAAACCAGAAAAATTCTCCCATTTATCACATTTTCCAAATCGGCTATTTTGACCTAGAATATTTCATTCTCCAGTCATTCTCCTGCTTTTCACCTCTCTCTGAATAACCTTGTAGATGTGTATTTTATGTGTTGTTTCCATTTCATATGACGTTGTAGCTTTTATATGTTTATTTTATTTTATATGAAATTATTTTTATTCTTTTATTATATGATTATTTTATGTGAAGTGTTTTATTTTATGGTTATTTGTAGTTTAAGTGAAGTTATTTATTTCATACATTTTTATATCATTATTTTTGTTTTATATCATTATTTTGTTTTATTTTATATCACTATGGGTTTTTTATTTTGAGTTCTATGTGATGTTTTAATTTAATATGATGTTTTATCTTTCATGCGTTTTTTATTTTAAATGCATTAATTTTTATTTTATACATACATTTTATTTATTATATAATAACTTTTTGTGAATTTTCATTTTATACGAAGTTTTTTATTTTATCATTATTTGTATTTTATGTGAAGTTATAATTTTTTATATAGTTTTATGTTTTATATGATTATTTTTCATTTTGAGGTTTTTTATTTTAGGATTATTTGTATTTTATGTGAAGTTATTATTTTATATATAGTTTTATGTTTTATATGATTATTTTTAATTTTGAGGTTTTTTATTTTATAGTTTTTTGTTTTATGATTATTTGTATTTTATGTGAAGTTATTATTTTTTTATATAGTTTTATGTTTTATATGATTATTTTTAATTTTGTTTGAGGTTTTTTATTTTACAGTTTTTTATTTTATGATTATTTGTATTTTATGTGAAGTTATTATTTTATATATAGTTTTATGTTTTATATGATTATTTTTAATTTTGAGGTTTTTTATTTTAGGATTATTTGTATTTTATGTGAAGTTATTATTTTTTTATATAGTTTTATGTTTTATATGATTATTTTTAATTTTGAGGTTTTTTATTTTATATTTTTTTGTTTTATGATTATTTGTATTTTATGTGAAGTTATTATATATAGTTTTATGTTTTATATGATTATTCTTAATTGTGTTTGAGGTTTTTTATTTCATAGGTTTTTATTTTATGTGAATATTTTTCATTTTATATATTTTTTATATCATTATTTTTATTTCGTGAATTTGTCATTTTATATGATTTTTTTTCATTTTATGATTTTTTTATTACATAATCATTATTTTTATTCTATATTACGTTTTTTATTCCATATGAAGCTTTCTTTATTATCTGCTGTCTCTGGCTCGTGTCCACCAACAATATGGCGGATATCTTTTCGCTGCGGCGACCTGGTTTCTTGACGGGGAACGCCCCCTCGTGTTTTTGCGGCGGGTGTGCGTCTGACGCCATCACGCAAAGGGCATGACGTAGCAATGTACACGTCGGCGAGCCGGATATCCAAGATGGCCGCTGTGCAGGGTTCCGGCTAGCTCCTTCGCTGCCGGTGAGTGCTGCTCGGGATTTGCGGGTGAGGAGTCGCGGTCGGAGCTGTGAGGCCCCCGGAGCCCCGGCCTGGTGAGTGCGGGGGCTGCCGGGAGATGTTATGGGGCATGCAGGGGGCGCGGGGTCAGGCAGGGGGCTCAGGGCGGAGGGGGCATAGGCCCAGGCTTCTGTACCCGGGGCGTGCCAGCTTGACCGGTGGCACTGGGCGCAGAGGAGGGGTGCCAACCTGGCCGGCGGCATGGAGCCCAGAGGAAGGGTGCCAGCATGGCATAAAGCAGAGAGGAGGGGTGCCAGCCTGGGTGCTGGGCGCAGAGGAGAGGTGCCAGCCTGGGTGCTGGGCGCAGAGGAGGGGTGCCAGCCTGGGTGCTGGGCGCAGAGGAGGGGTGCCAGCCTGGGTGCTGGGCGCAGAGGAGGGGGGCCAGCCTGGGTGCTTGGCGCAGAGGAGAGGTGCCAGCCTGGGTGCTGGGCGCAGAGGAGAGGTGCCAGCCTGGGTGCTGGGCGCAGAGGAGGGGGGCCAGCCTGGGTGCTGGGCGCAGAGGAGGGGTGCCAGCCTGGGTGCTGGGCGCAGAGGAGAGGTGCCAGCCTGGGTGCTGGGCGCAGAGGAGAGGTGCCAGCCTGGGTGCTGGGCACAGAGGAGGGGTGCCAGCCTGGGTGCTGGGCGCAGAGGAGGGGGGCCAGCCTGGCTGCTGGGCGCAGAGAGGTGCCAGCCTGGTTGGTGGCATGGAGCCCAGAGGATGGGTGCCAGAATGGCACAAAGCAGAGAGGAGTGGTGCCAGCTTGTCCGGTGGCACAGAGTGAAGAGGAGAGGTGCCAGCCTGGGTTCTGGGCGCAGAGGAGAGGTGCCAGCCTGGGTGCTGGGCGCAGAGGAGAGGTGCCAGCCTGGGTGCTGGGCGCAGAGGAGAGGTGCCAGCCTGGGTGCTGGGCGCAGAGGAGGGGTGCCAGCCTGGGTGCTGGGCGCAGAGGAGGGGGGCCAGCCTGGCTGCTGGGCGCAGAGAGGTGCCAGCCTGGTTGGTGGCATGGAGCCCAGAGGATGGGTGCCAAAATGGCACAAAGCAGAGAGGAGTGGTGCCAGCTTGTCCGGTGGCACAGAGTGAAGAGGAGGGGTGCCAGCCTGGCTGCTGGGCGCAGAGGACAGGTGCCAGTCTGGCTGCTGGCGCTTGATGCCAAGAAGGGGTGCCAGCCGGGCTGGTGGTGCTGGGCGCAGATGAGAGATAACAGCCTGGCCTGGGCCACAGAAGCAGGGTGCCCACTGGTGCTGTGGGGGGCAGGGGGGGGTGACGGTGGCGCTGGGTGCTGAGGATGGATGCCTGGCTGGTTGCACGGAGCACACAAGTGGGGCGCCTACCTTTCTGATGGTTGTAGCTCTTCTAGCAGGAGCCTGTCGCCCCTGGTATGTGCCCATCACATGCCATGTGGCTCCTCATTCTTGTCTTGTCAGCCAGTGTCATGTGACCGGTACCTCCATCGTAAGCACTATTTAGGTGACCACTCCCTCCAGTGCCTCGGAGTAAAATCACTGTTTCTGTGATCTTAATTGGAGTCGCTGCTCCCCCCCCCCCCTGTGCTGCGATTCTTTGGTCAGAGTTGTTTTTAGACATGGAAAGCTCGTGCGGTCCCTCTCCTCTGCCAGTGAAGCAGCTCACTCTGCAATCCGGCGGCTTGTCTTGTGTTCGCACTGCGCTTGGCCAAAGCTCCTGTAGCTGTAAGGACGATCCAATCCTCCCAAAAACCTAATCTGCAGCCAGACGCGTCCTGCGTCTCTGGAAATCTGTGACGGGTCTCCCCGTGTAATGACATTTATTAGCTTCTTACCTGATAAACAGGAGCAAATATGTTTAACTCTGTAACCTGATATAAACCCCCGTCGCTGCAACGTACAGCAGAACCTCTCACCCCCTGCTGTGAAGGAACACACAGAGCGGGCTGCAGTAAACAGGTTTAAAGGGACGCGCTGTGGCGCTACTTTCTTTATAACGTGGTCAGGATGTGAGGAGTGCCCCCCCCCCAGCTCCCCCCGAAATGATGAAATCCCTGGATGAAGCAGAGGAGTTTCCTCCCGGCAGCCAGGATTTTTGACTTTCCCGGCTGCTGGTCACCAGATCGGTCAATATGATGTCACACACAGAGAGTGGGCGACGTCGCCCTCTGAAACCAATCGCTGTAGCGAGCGTTCTGAGAGGCAGAGATGGATCAGGTCTGTGCATGCGCGGCGTGCAGCTCCGATCCATCGCGCAGGTGCTACGGAACTAGTGTACATAAAGCGTGCGGCTCCTACGCTACACAAGTTGCACAGGAGCACAGAAAAACTCCTGAACCCGGAAGTCCCTGAGCCGAAGCGGAGGAGCAGCGCGAGGCGAGGGAGAAAAGGAGAGTAAAATCACCCAAAAATCTAAAAATGGGCCGAGGCTGTCAGCGGGATATACCCAATTCTTTAGAGGTGGGGGTGTCAGCGCACCGGTCCTTTAAGCCCAGGATCAGTCGGTATCTCTGTGGATCTTGGCGATGCTGACTGGGGGGGGGGGGGGGATTACCCAAACTGGAAGACCTGTAATTACCCAGCCTGCACCTGGTGACGGTGAGCTCGTAACGAGCGAGTGTCATTACAGTGACAAATTACCCGCACCCATCCTGCAATCACAGACAAACCCAGGGCTCACCCCGCCTGCTGCTGCCGAACACACGTGCCGGCCCTTTAAGCCAGCCGGGGTTTAAAGCATTCTGTCCTGAGGAAATAATCCCATCACTAGTACAGGTTTGCAGCCAAGTTTAAGGCTAGGGTCAGACGAACGCATTTTTCACGTCGTCCGTGAAAAAGTTCGGTCGAACGAACGTACGTATTTTCCCCCGGAATACGCGATAGCGGTCATACGATGCGCCTTTTCGTCCGTGATTTTGTACGGATCATCAATAAAACACTTTTTGAGTCTGGACGTTATGTTGGCCAGACATTAGCAGCGTCTGACGTCTCCTAATCACGCACACACGCCGCTATGCGGCCGCAGCGCACTCTGTACGTCAGTAGTAGCGGTTTGACGTTCTCGAAAAAATGCGTTCGTTGGCCACTTGCGTTGCGCGGACGAACTTTCGTGCGGCCGTTCGTCGTATGTTCCCCGGCATTGGACGTCATTTGCTGCTAGTACGGCCGTGATTTCGTGCGGCTAAACGCACGTTAAAACTGCGCTAGTCTGACCCTAGCCTAAAGCGACAGGTTTGCGACGTGTCGGCAGCAGCGAGACGGCTGATTTATTTATAAAGAATAATATTCCAAACAAAACAATGTTTTATGCAAAACCTGGAAAGTCACTGGAAAATTCCCGTTTTTTTGGAGGCTGTGCCGCGTAAAATATTATTTTGTAGGGCCGAGGTTTTGCGCGTTTCGTACTATTCCCAGGCGGAATAATGCAGCGAAATCTGGAACCAGCGGTAACAAGCGTCCCGGGAGCCTGTGGCTGATCGGCCCCTCTGCCTGCTGCCCCCGGGCCTCGATCTCGGTGTGTTTGCTCGTTGCCCGCTGCATAAAGTGACGCCCGCCTGACGTGGTTGTTAAAAACTGCAATTCCCATCATGCACCTGCAGCCGGAACCTGAGCGATGGGTTTTGGGAGTCGCCATGCGCTGTGTATATCCTGTAACGCCAAGATAATCTATATTTGCCTTTTTTCTTTGCCGTGCCCCGTTCCACGCCAGCAGTGACAGCGCACACACTGTTTGCTTTTTGCGTTCCACCTTGTCGATCTGTCACCCCCCCCCCCTGTCACCGCACCGGCTCGTTTTACAGGATTACCCGTTTCCTCAGAAGATTTTTTTTAATTTTTTCCTTTTTTTAAATGTTTGTGATTATATTAAAAACGTCACTTTTTTTTTTTTTAAAGATCTGATTTAAAGAGACGGGTTTTATTGTGCTGTGGTTATGTGGCTTAACGTCTGCCTCTAAGGGGTTAAACGTGGGTTTCTTTGCAAAACATTTCTGTAAACACGTCACGTTTCATTTCCTCTGACCTACGCTACACGTGGTGCGTTTATGGTCTCAGCTGTTGTTTAGTGAATATGCCCCTTTGACGGCCATAATTGATCATGGTTACTCTGCCTGTGAGCCATGTGGCGCATGTAGGGTCTCAGATGTTTAGTGAATATGCCCCTTTGACAGACATAATTGATAATGGTTACTCTGCCTGTGAACCATGTGGCGCGTGCAGGGTCTCAGATGTTTAGTGAATATGCCCCTTTGACAGACATAATTGATCGTGGTTACTCTGCCTGTGAACCTTTCCTGCCCCGATAAAACGGATTAATGTTTAAAATGTGAGCCTGACGCGTTGGTCGGCGACCTTGGCCCTCCAGGTGTTTTGGAAGTACATTTCCCATGATGCTCAGACAACGTAATGAGTGCCTGAGCATCATGGGACACACAGTTTCGCAACATTTGGCTGGCCAAGATCGATGACCCCTGACCTTTTAAAGAAGACCAGTCTGGTAAAAGAAGCGCTTTAGCAGTTGATACGGTTTACTTGGTTTTTGTCTGAGGAGTTGTGCTTGTCGAGCCGCCGCCTCTTCCTCCGCCGCGGTCACAGCAGGGGGTGGGAGTCTGTGTTTCTGTATCCACGGAAGGAGAGAGATTGCAGCTCTTCCATACAGCGACGAGCGTAACGGGAAACAAGCAGAAAGCGCAGAGCATTCAACTGATAGAGGAGAAAATCCTGGAGGGCCGGAGTTTGAGGCCCCTGTTCTAAGGCAAAGCAATGTTTATTGTATGTGTCAAGATATCCCCAAGTCTGTCCGTCAGCCCCGCTTCTTCCTGTCCATCTGTTTATCGCTCATTGATTTTATTCCCTTTTTGTGTCTGCCTTCTGACATCCTGGTGTGGGAATGCTGAGGATCATGGGAGGCGTAGTTCTGTGATAGCAGAGTTCGGTGCAGGTTCCCCGGCTGCATCGTTAGTTACTGTGTACCGTGATTTTATTTTTGAAAGTGAAGCTAATGATCAGTAGGAATGTTTTTTTATATATATATATATATATCGGAGACCTCATTTGCATGTCTTACCCAGAGTTCCTTGCTGCATATGGGGAATGAAGCACAGAGCTCTGTGAAGCGTTTCTCTGAATTGCTGGGATCATGTGTAAAGGTCCTCTGCAACAATAAACTTTATTTTTTCTGTATCCAGATTTTTCTCATTTTAAAGGAGTTTAAGTTCGGTCTTTATTTTATTGTTGGGAAAATCGAGGTATCTTTTTATTTTTTTTTATTTTAGTGTCGGACCGTCCATCCGAGCCGACGGGTTGAGCAGGTGCGCCCGTAACCTGTCGGCTCTGCAGGTGCTCGGACAGACGGTCCGCCATGTTGTTTTTTTTGTTTTTTTTAAAAGCCAGATTAATTTATTTTGTTAAATTCACGATCGACTTTAAACGGTTTGTTTAATCATGAAATAATCTCTCCGCCCTCGTGATGGTTGGAATGTAATCCCCATTGTAACCCTTCACGCTGCCTAATCACCAGTTCCTGTTGACATCCTGGTATCGGCTCCTGCCGGCGCACAACGAAAAGCGATAACTGCTCCTGTTATGATAAAGCGCTCGCCCCTGGGCTGCCGAGCCGTTACTATACGCTTTATAAATTGTGTGTAGAAGGTTGCCTTCATTGGCCGCCTCTCCTGACGCGACCTTGCACACCGGTGACAATAAAGCCATCATGCCACGCGCTGCCCGTCTAAAGAGCCTATTGTTCCTCTCTGCTCGATTTCAGAGGTTCACAGAGGGCGGCTGGGGGTGTACAGGCGCATCCCTATAGCCCAGTGATGTCAAACTTCAGCCCCCTCAGATGTTTGTTGCCTACAGTTCCTTGAATGCTTTGCATGCTACAAATTGCCTCCCACAGATGTTTCTGAACTACATCTCCCATGATTCTCTGGCCATTCATTGTATTCAAAGCATTCTGGGAATTGTAGGCATCAACATCTGGAGTCTGACATCCCTGAGATCGAGGTCTCAAAACTTTGCGCCCCCCCCCCCCCTGATATTTCTGAACTACAACTCCCATGATTCTCTGGCCCAGTTTCGAGACCTCGGTTGTAAGGCATACTTTCTCGGATGTCATACTCAGCCCCCCCCCCCCAGATGTTGATGCCTACAATTCCCAGAATTCTTTGAATACAATGAATGGTCAGAGAATCATGGGAGATGTAGTTCACAAACATCTGGGGGGGGCCAGAGTCTGAGATCGCTGCTGTAGTCCATCTTTTACCAAAAAATAAAACGTAAGAAATAATGAAAGCGTTTGGTTATGAAGCCCCGCGGCCGGGCGTTTTGGTCTTCTCAGCCTGCCCGCGGTTTGGAGAAGCTTTTGCTGAGCGTTGTTATCTGAGCGGATGAAATGAATGATATGATGCTGGTTTTAACTTTATTTTTCTCCTTCTCCGCAGCTGAAACCGACCAGGAGATCGTTCGAGAACCGCAGTCGTAGACCTGAAGATGCAGCCGCCGCCACCGCAAACCGGTCCTCCTGGATCCAGCGGCCCCCCGCCTCCCATGTCAATGACCACTAACGCTTACTGGCGGAGACGGGGACCTACGCCCACCTCGGCAGCCGCAGCCTCCGTGCAGCCGGTTACCGACCCGTTTGCATTCGGCCGGATGACGCCGCAAAACACAGCAGCGGCCAGCGCGGCGAGAGGAAACCTCCTGGTCATGCCAAGTCCGTCTCCTTCCTTATACCCTCAGCCTCTTCCGACTAACACGCCGGCTGCTGGCGAGAACCCTCAGGGGGCGCAAGGGTCTGCACCAAAACCTGCATCTACAGCAGCACCGTTTACTTACTCAACGGGGAGCGGATACCCTACAAACAACGCAGCCCCCGTTCCTTCCACCACCCAAGCTGGACTAGGTCATCCTCCATCCCAACCCTTTCACTACATGGCAAGTGGACTTGAGAACGCATCGTCTGGTCAGAGCCGATCTCAGAGCCGGCAGAGTAACCCTCCTGACTTGAGCAACAGCGGCGTTGCTTCAGCCCCGCTGCCGCAGTTTGTCCCTGCCCCATCTCCACAAAGTACTGGCCCTTGGGGGTCCATACCTGGTGCACCTCCTACCTCCGCACAGAATTTCCCGCCGGTCTCTCAGCATTCGTCTCACAACACGCCGTACTCTTCACCTCCTTACTTAGAAGTGTCCAACCTGCCTCCACAGGCCTCTTTCCTTCCCAATGACCCACCGTACCACATGATGTCACAGTCGTCCATGGCGCCACCGCCGTTTCCAGTCTCGAGTGGGGCAAATAATGTCCTTCAGCAGAGCAACTCACAGTTCAGCAACACACACCAAATGGACTACATGCACAGCCAGAGACCAGAACCAAACTGGTATAAGCAACCGTATAAGGAGCAAACACAGCCGCCTCTGGTCAATCCCTCGCTTGTACCACCACTGGAAAACAGGCTCCACAATGACCGGGAGGAAGCTTCTGCCCACGGCGTCACAGGCATGGACTCTGGAACCATATCGATGTTCTTCAAAGGGGACGAGGCTGAAAATGTGGAAATAATATCCGCAGAGCAGCAGCTTAGGTTTAATAAACAGGCCTATGATGCCTCTCAGTTCCAAAACATCGGTCATCATGGCGCCATGCCTTATACACAACCCCAATCCACCTCCGTGTCAAGCGCCAGCGCGCAGGCCCCAGTTGCGCTGGGTCCCGGTTCTCCAAATTCGCAGCCGTTCCTTCCTCAAACTGTCGGCAACCCTCACGATCCGCAGCAGGCGTGGCGTCACGACATGAATGCCGTAGGTGACCAAGCACCCGCCGAAGCCGGAAATGCGACAGAACCTCCGTTTGACAACGTTGAGAACATTGAAGTCCTGCCCAACGAACCCAACGTCAGCCTCGTGCCTTCTACTGCAAATGCTGATGTGTTTCGATACGGGCCGGTCCCTGGGCCCCTCCAGCTGAAAACTGCTGCCATCCACCCTGAAGGGGGTCCTAACCTGGAGACGCCGGATTATGTAGGTCAGCCGGTCCGGTCGGATAGCGTGTCTTCTAGTCAGAGTAACCTAAGTCACCGGAGTCTGCCGAGCACCAACAGACCCCAGGAGCTGGCGGGGACCTTCATTCAGAAGGAGAGCGGAAAACTGGACAAGGACCCAGTCAATAATTTCTTTAAGCAGATCGATTCTTCTCCAATGGGGGGAGACGCGGGCTCTCAGGGTATGGGTCAAAACCATTTCCATGGAGGATTATCACAGCCGCCAACCCCCAGTCCCCCTAAACCCACCGGAGTATTCCAGACGAGTGCAAATAGCTCTTTTGAGCCCGTTCGGTCTCATTCTGTAGGCCTAAAACCAGTAGATCTCAACCAGGCGAAAGTGGTCGCGGAAGGACGGGAGGGCTATAAACTCCAGCCAAGTACCTCTCAGGTTGTCGCCATGCAAGCCGCCTCTCCGGGAAACCTAGAACATCCTCCCGACAACATGGAAATGATTTTCTTCGACAAGTCCAACCCACTGATGTTCGGCATGAACAGTGCCAATATGTTTAAGTCGGTGGGGGGGCCGCCTTTGGAGAACATGTCGGCCTTGCTGGAGAGAAGACCATCGTCAAGGGCTCATGGTTCCAACAAAAAGTGCGAGAGTCCAGCCACCACCCTGTGGGCTCAGGGGGATTTGCCGAACTTCGGCGGAAATGTTCTACTAGCGCCGGCTGCTCCCGCATTGTACGTCCCTCCCAAATCCCAAGTGGATGTTATTCAACCCCCAGAGGAGGTGTTGTTGGGTCTTCTACCTGGCAGCTTGGAGCCGACTAAATCGCCCGAGCAGAACGTCCCATCTGAAAACCTAGAGAATCCACCGAAGATCACGGATGACGAGCAGCTCCAGTCGCAGGCAAGTTCCGGTTACGCCAGTCTGTTGTCTTCTCCACCCACCGAATCGCTACAAAATCAGCCGGTTTTGATTGCTCCTCCGAATAATAATAACAAAACTTATAATTTGCTCCAGCCCATTAATTTCTCTTTGTCTTTACCGAATCAAGTGAAGGGGGTGAGCTCCGGGAAAGACTCCGGCGTCTCCGAGAACTTTGTTCCGACAACCGTAGTCGGGGGTTTTAATTCCGTTGAGCACTCTCCTCCGTCTCTGGTACAGACGGCTCCGACTAATAATTACTTCCACGAACCTCTCCCCAGTCCACACGGAAACCCGCTAATGCCATCAGCCAATCAGATGCCTCTTAATTTAGTCACGGAAAATCAAAAGGCAGTGAAGGTTGACAACGCGCTTTTCGACTCTAACAAACCACCCATCCCCGTGTCGGCACCGTCTGGGTCTTATTTGCCGGTGGGCAACGGGATGTTCGCTCCACCTGTGAGTATGAGTGGCAGTTCAGTCAGCCGTACCAACAGCCAGGTGGAGAACGTCGGCGCTTTGGACTTCACCATACCTCGTGTGCCCGCAAACCACGGCACGAATGAGTTCGCAAATCGGGAGTTTGCAGGAGGTCCCTTTTCCGCACAGCCTGGCCAAAACGTCCAACCAGTGCCCGATACTAACCGGCAGGGTTTTTATCAGCAGGTGACAGACGATCTAAGGCAGAGGACAGCTTTGGCGAACCCTCAGCAGGGTCCGGCGGTGCCACATGAGTACATGGTCCCTGTCTCTCAGCCTCCACCAGTGAGCTCTTCCTCCCAGGTTGCCCCTGTTTCGAAAGCGCCATCCTACCCACCGCAAATGGAGAACCAGATGGTGGGAGTGCAGCATCCTGGCGGACCACTTCCCAGTACCAACGTTACGGAGACAGCGGCCAAATACGGGCCTTCCGAGTCTCTGACTTCGGTCCATCCAGTTCCTGCAACATCAGCCCCAGCGAGCCTCAACCACACAACCGGGTACCCTCAACCGCCGAGACCACCCTCTGCCCAAACACCTCAGCAAGCAGACCCTTACTATTACTACAGGACGTACGGCACGTATCCCGCACCATACCAGCAAGTGGATCCCAGGGCAGCGCAGATGTACTACCAGGTAGGAACATTGGGTAACGCGTGAACGCAATGGCTGGCAAACCTGCAGACTCAATGTAACGCTGGGATGTGGGTATGCTCCTTCAGCACCTTTTACATTGATCAGTTTCCTCACCATTAAGAGGAAGCTGTGGCAACTCACATGGTCGCATGGTTAGCTACCTGTCGCCAGGGGGTATAAATCTGGTATCTACAGCCTCGACACCGCACTTGATTTAAAACCACATTCTGCATGATGCTCGGCTAATCCCACGACTGACAGAGCAGCGCACGACACGCACGTCTGACATTTACCTACGTTTGCTGGTTTTTCAGACAGAGTTGCACGTTAATCCAGCGGCTCGTACACTTAAAGTATTTAAACACCCTGAGGGTTATTCACTAAGCACCAAATTTACACCGACTGGTGCGTTTCACCGAATCTGCAATTTCAGGGCAATTCGTCTAATCAAGCTGTATTTTTACCCAATACGGGTGAATTGCATTTTGCTGCGATTCCCACAGAGGACGAATGATTCGTCTATTCACAGAACGTCAATGTCCGTGAAATGACCTACGCACATTTTTACAGGTGAAGCAAAAAGAAAGTTTAAAGCAAATATTCGCCTCCGAGTCATTATTAAAATCCTGACATTCCTTCCCTACGCTAGGAAAATCTTGTGATTTTCAGTGTTTCAATTCGACGGGTTTAAACGGGCGAATCGAATCGCTTTCAATGTAATAACTTTTAAAAAAAATCCCTTTTTTTTTATTTATATTGAATTCCTTTTTTTTTTTATTATTTATATTGAGGACCTTTTTATTTCTTTTAAAGACCCTTTTGTTATTGGATACATTTTTATTGATTTCACTTTCTATTCAGAGAATGGAAGAATTTTTTTTTAATTTTTTTTTTGCCTTCTTTCCAGTCGTTGGAATTTTTCGACAACTTTTGATCACTGGTTCGGTGACTCCAGTTCAGCGCAATATGGTGATTTATTCAGTGTACGGTGAATGCCTCGTATTTTCAACAATTTTATTATTATTATTCTTTATTTATAAAGCACCAGCATATTCCGCAGCGCTGTACAATAAGCACAGTATAGACAGGGTTACAATACATTGAACAACATTTGACAAACAGTACAGGAGGAGATGAGGGCCCTATTCCCGTAGGAACTCACAATCTGGGAGGGTTGGGGTTGGAAACAGGAGGAGAGGACTGTAAGGTGAGAGTGATTGATGGTTGCATCAGTGAGTTGGGTGGTCGGCTTCCCTAAATAGGAATGTTTTCAGGGAGCGTTTGAAGGAAGAGAAGTTAGGGGAAAGTCTTGACAGTACGCGGGAGAGCGTTCCAGAGAGTGGGGGCTGCGCGTGAGAAATCCTGCATTCTATCATGGGAAGAGGTGATGCGGGGAGAAGCTAGGCGCAGGTCACTGTTTGACCTTAGGGAGCGGGCTGGGGTGTATTTGGTGATTAGTGAGGACAGGTAGTGGGGCGCTGAGTTAGTGAGGGTTTTGTAGGTAAGGATAAGGATTTTGAACTTAATTCTGCAGTGGATGGGGAGCCAGTGAAGGGACTCGCAGAGGGGAGCGGCAGAGACAGAGCGGCGGGTGAGGTGAATTAGCCTGGCGGAGGCGTTCAGGATGGATTGTAGGGGGGAGAGGCGGGACAGAGGGAGGCCAGATAAGAGATTATTACAATAGTCGAGTCGGGAGATTACCAGGGCGTGTATGAGTTGTTTTGTGGTGACAGCGGTAAGAAATGGCCGAATTCTGGAAATATTACGCAGTTGGTAACGATTTGTGGAGAAATGCACTGAAATTGTAGTCTGTTTGGGTGCTTGGTGAATAACCCTCAACGTGTTTGCACAAACCTCACTCACCCCGCCGTGGTGTCCTCCTGGAAGCGTGTCTTCCTGCTTTCTCCCATCGAGAGAGCCGTGTGCAGTGCCTCTCAACGCATTGGGTGGTCAGGGAGGGTGAGGAGAACCTTTTCTTTTATCCCTAATCATTCTTATGGTAATGTGTCTTGCAGGACCCCTATGCGGCTTACGACGCTGCGTATAGATCGTACCAAGGGAAGTACCCGTACCCCGAGCCCGAGCGGCCCAGCTCCAGATCCAGCCAGTGCTCGGACCGGCCATCGTCACGGTGTGTAAATATCTGCTCACATGTAAAGTGTGTGTGTGTGTGTGTCTGTGTCAATCCATATGGAACATGTGGGCCAGCGGCACGTGTTTAGGAGCCCGGGAAATGATTCCGCAGCAGAGATTAAATCCTTTGACTCCTTGGATTTGACAAGGCCTTGGTATGTAACCTCACCCTACAAAAAGCAATATAAAAAAAGATTGCACCCCATCTCGCAATCCTCAGCATCGGCCTGAGAAAGGATATTATGGAACGGTATAAGCTCTGGAGACTGCTACAAAATATAACGAGAGGAATGAATGTTCTCTGGCATCAAAAACATCAATATTGGGTTGCTTTATTGCACAGATCAGCCCTCCCCACTTCTTCTATGTGTGATGTCACATTACTGGCTTTTGCGGCTGCTGACTGGCATCATTCATTGTTTGCCCATTCTGTTTTACATCATTATTACCAAGTCTTACTGCCATGCCTGGCGCCTCCGCCACATTTCAGGGTATAAGCGGCTTCTTTATTCCCTCTCTTCTTTAACGTGTAACATCGACCCCCCCCCCCCTTTTTTTCCCCCGCTGAATATGCCCTCTAACCTCTGCCGTGCAAGATCTATCCGTTTTCTCACCTGCTTCACAGCAAACAGAATAAAATAGTACAGGATAGTTTTTATGCATGCGTTTCATAACGATTATGGAGACGGAGACAACGTTGCAGATGTAGTGTTACAATCGTCTAAATGTCATTTTACAGCTCGCGCGTCCCTCGTGCGAAATGTTTGGGCCCGGAAGTGTTGGGTCTCAGAGATCTCTTTTAATTATATGCAAATATTCCAAAATCCTCAATTCACGAGTCACACAGTCAGAACAATAAAGCTGTGGGATTCTCTGCCTGTTGAGGTGGTTGGGTCCGAGACTGTACAGACTTTTAAACAACCAATGGTACAGTATTGCACAAACTATACTGCTATAGTAAAGTTGTAATGTTCACTACGCACACTTTGAGCGAGGCTAGCTCTCATATGAAGACCCCACAGGTGTTCAGGGCCAACCTGTTCGCCTAATACTCCCGCACTCGGACCTCCAAAAAAAAGCACAGGAACATGGGTTGTATATAATCCAACAGGATTGTAAAGGATAAGCAAATATCCACTCACCAGATCGAATTGAATCTCCAGCAGAATCTTTCCAGGGTAGCAGCGTGTGTAAATCTCTGCATAGGAACAAAGGTAACACAAAGGCCAGATATGCTGCAAAAATATTTATTAAAACAAAAAATAAAATCTGCAAGCAAACAGTAAACAGCCAAACGCGTTTCTCGCCTCAGGGGCGCTTCATCAGTGCCAAGGGACAAAAAGCATGTCATGATGAAGCGCCCCTGAGGCAAGAAACGCCTAGATGCACCCGCTCATGTTGCCAGTTTAAGTTGAGTGCAACCCCCCTGTGGTTTGTGTGTGTGTGTGTGTGTGTGTTATTGCAGAAGCTACTTGCACATCACAGCAAATCCTGTGCCACATTCCCCATATGCAGCAAGGAAATGTGTAGGATATGCAAATGACCTCTGTCTCATTACACAGAACCCTAAAATCAATGCTATGCCACACTGTGGCGCTGTTTCGGGTTTGTTGAACCCTCATCAGCTAGGAGGTAGGCATGACCAGTTGCAGTGGATGCTTGGACCGTACGGTAAATTATTATCTACAAGGGTTGTGGTGGAGGACTAAAAGTGAGACATAGGTCATTTGCATATCCTACCCATATTTCCTTCCTGCATCTGGGGAATGTGGCACAGGAGCTCTGGGATGCAGTTCTTTGAATTGCTGTGATGTGCAGGTGGCTTCTGCAATAATAAACACACTAATTATAGTGTGGAGGCCTTTTATCTCACTTTTAGTCCTCCACCACAACCCTTGTAAAAAAATTATATATATATATATTATATATATTTCCACACTTTAAGTTTAACCTTCTACCACCCCTTTACTATCAAGTGATTTTCCAAAAAACATTGTCAGAAACCATCTTTTTTGTAAAATCATTTTAAATTAATTGTACTGTAAGTAATTACTGTAAATAACCAATTTGGCCACTAGATGGCGCCATCTACTGCCAAATTGAGTTAGAGGTTTGAGCAGCAGGTCTATGTTTGTTTTCTCCCTGCGTCGGCTGCTGAAAGCCCGATATTTCACAGCATTCAGGAGCGGATTTTACAGTTTTAGCTCTTTGAGCATTATGCCCACAGGGCTAAAACATTGGGGGCACCTTCTGCAGCCCAAAGCCAAACTAAGTTTTCTTTTGGCCTACAGATAGAGATATCTCTATCATATGGTGCCTTTTTGAAGCTCAAGATATCTATTTACTCTGTAAATTGAAAACAAAAATAATCTCCCAGCTCGAGTCTGACAAATCAAAGAGCCAGGTGGCCAGTGACCCCTAGAATTTTACCTCCGGCTTGATTTCAGGCTTTTTTGCACATATCTACACAGAACCTTTTTCCCGGTTCCTAGGTTTCCCGATTGGCCCCTCAGTCTGATTTCCGCTTGTCGAGCCCGTCATAC
Source organism: Leptobrachium leishanense (assembly GCA_009667805.1). Lineage (NCBI taxonomy): Eukaryota > Metazoa > Chordata > Amphibia > Anura > Megophryidae > Leptobrachium > Leptobrachium leishanense. Next base: position 142,768,823 of record CM019071.1, read on the forward strand.
TGTATATAATATGCTGCTTTTACAGAGATCGTTTCGTTGTAGTTTTTGGTGTGTTGCAGAGATATCATTTTAATAATGCAGCTGATTTTTATTCTGTTCCTCCTGCAGACAGGGATACAATACGAAAGAGTGGAGTGCGCCCAGCAACTACTACCCGGATTATTACCAAAGCCACTATGAATACGGAGGTGAGGTTTTGCTGTTGCTCCGGGCTCACTTCACCGCTATTGCTCAGCCTGTTTTTAAAGGGACGCTCTGCACACCCCACCCTGACCAATTTAGGTGATTAAAGTGTTCCGGGCGTGTGGCATGCACCCTTTATCCCACCTTCCTCCAGTGGAGATTTGGAGATATCGCTGTGTGAAGCAGTGGCGTTTCCTCCGCCCAAGTCGGTGACCGATGATGTCACTATGCTCTGCGTGCTGACATCACTGAGTCTCAGTGCTTGCAATTGCGAGTGTTCTGTGAGCAGGCGACGGATTGATTCTGTGCGCACACCACCAATCCATCATTCTGCTCAGGCCCTATGGAACAAGCGTTCAAAAGTGCGCACGTTGCGAGCAGTGCGTGAGTTGCAATAGACAGCTGCAGGGACTTCCGCATTTCGGAAGCCTTGAGCTGAATGGGAGGAGCAGCACGCCGAGGGAGAAGAGGGGAGTATTTGCACCTGAGGCCAGTGTCAGACGAGGGTTTTTCAGAGCAGAAGGAATGTCCATGAGTGTGGACGTTCCTTCCACTCTGACGCCCGTGTGGCCGCCTCGCTGAGTGCAGCTAGTGCGCTCAGCGCTGCAAGGCTCGATCTTCCTATGGAGGATAGCGCTTTGTAGCCCCGTAGAACGCGCCTTGTATCGCTTCCACAGGGAGGCTTTCGAAACGTCCAATGTAGCGCACACGCTACAGCGTGTGGCCAGCCCTGTCGAAACGTCACTGCGTCAGGCTTCGGAAGGCACATCAGTACTCGCGCTCGCCTGACACTTGCCTAAAACAAAGCAGAAAAAGGGGAATTGGGCAGGTTTTCAGCAGTATCTGCCCAATTAGCTAAGGGCACTTTATTTTTAGCCCGTGTCAGTTGCTGGGAGGTTTTTCCCATTTTTAACCCCTGAAGGACCAAGGGTCTTTAAAGTCAATTCATTTATGGCGGGACAGATACATAAGTATTTTAATGGTTTGCTGAGCAACACAGAGCGAAAGTCGCCCGGCATTCAGAATCAAATACAAGCTGCGTTTCCAAGCGGTGTGAGGAGGGGACAAAACACCTGCTGCTTGTCCTAGCTTTGCCGTGGACATGTAGCTGTGTCAAAGCCTCCTGGGTAATGTAGTCTGGCCACAGCAGGTCAACTGCAGCAGCGAGGTTTGCTTTGTGATATTATGTCGCCTTCATGGAATGATGTGTGACCGTCGTCTTTCTGGTCCCACAGACCCTGCACGCTGGGACCGCTACCCTGGAGCCTACGATCCCGGGTACAGAGACCCTCGGAACGGTTACTGGAATTACATGTACGGAGGCCACGAAGACCCATACCAAAGAAAAGCCCCTTACGCCTACCCTAGCAGGTTGGTGCCACGACTTCATGAAAAGCTGAAATGATACAACAGTGTCTCGGCACCTTACGGCGGTTCCCACTGATGGAACAGATCGAGCATACATCCGAGCTCAGGCGGACACTCAGGGATGATGTTTGCACTTCTTCCCGTCAGCCTGAGGAAGAGCAGGTGGAATAAATGGGTGTTTTATGAGTAGAGACTGGTGGTTTCTGTGCCCTTTCTGCATTCGAGGCGTTACGTCGCGCGCTCTGGGTTTTTTGGTCCCTTTACACTAATTCTGATGGTCATTTGAGCAGATATGATGTATACGAAGACCGCTGGCAGTACGACCCTCGTTACGTGGGGGGCTTCGACGATGAGCACGAGCCCCGGCGAGACCTCGCCAAGGACGACTTTGACCGGCGCAGTGTCCACAGCGAGCATTCGGCGCACAGCCTGCGTAGCGAGCACAGCACTCACAGCCGGAGGAGCAGCTTCAGCTCCCACTCTCAGCATGTGAGTACACGCTTCAAAGTCTGTACAGAAACGCTACATTCGGCAACAAAACACTGACACAAAGGCTTCTTCCTTTTTAGAGTCAGATTTACAAAAGCCAGCAGGACCTCAGCGCCGGCGCGTATGATCCCCAAGTGCAGAATCCCTCTCTCACAGACTATACATACGCAGCTTATCCCAGCGAGTTCAGCAACCAGCAGCCACTGGATTCCTATCCCTACGGGTATCAGAGCAACGAGTGGCAGGCTGTGGAACAAGGTAAAGAAACCACATACAAATCTCTGATGTTGCGTAAATCTTCCTATTTCCCGCATCATGGGAAGGGCAACATCGAACCCGTCCCCTTTTTTGGGTATCCATTGTATTTCTTTTGATCTTTTACAATGAATTCTCTTATCTCAAAGATTTGTGCATTCAAATGTTTTTTTTTTTTTTTAAGAAATAAAGTTGGATAAACAAATTTGACGACTCAAAGCTAGGATCCCAAACGCCGACCCCTTAAGTGTTTCAGAACTACAACTCCCATGATTCTCTGGCCATCTATTGCATTCAATGAATTCCTGGAATTGTAGGCAGTAAACACCGGGGGGGGGGGGGGTTGTAGAGTTCAAGACACGTTTCCTTAGAGACCCTGCAGGTTTAAGGAACTCAAAAGATACAAAGTTGTCTTTTTTTTTTTTGCGTCATAAAAGACTCGGCACCCTCAGCAGGCAGCGCGTTCCCGGCCCTCGCCATAGTCCTGCCGATATGGAGTCTCTTTCCAGAGTCGATGCCGCGAATCCTCTGGTTTTCTGATAAAATCACCTCATTGTATTTTAACCACTTGTTTTCTGTCTCCTTTCCTTTCAGTTCCGTCGCGGCCTTTGACCCCAGAGAAGTTTGGAAGCCCTCACATCTGTGCCAGGTTTGGTCCCGGCGGGCATTTAATCAAAGTGCTCCCGAACCTGCCTTCAGACGGGCAGCCCACGCTGGTTGAGATCCACAATATGGAGGTGACTTCTCTTGCCTGTATACAGTGATTGCGTCCCTTGCCCTCTGTTAACGCCTTAAGGACCAATGATGCAACTGTTACGTCATGCATTGACTTTAAAGACCTTTGATCCTTAAGGGGTTAATCACGAGTAAATGCAAACAGGAGCCTCTAAGTTTTGTGTTTTTTTTTTTTTTTTTAATTTCCAAATTTTCCTATCCCTGTGACGGAAAGTTTAAATTTTAATAAGTACTCGGAGGCGAGTATTTGCTCTGTTCCTCAACGACCTGTGAGGTCCACTGTGAATGGATCTCTTCACGTCTCGACCGGCAGCCTCCGAGCTCCTGTTTTAAAATGAGAACAGAGCCTTTCTGTAACTATTTCACGGTAGAATTGCAACATTTATCTCCCAAAATGTTCAGCGTTCCTTCCTGACCTTGGCGTGTCGGCAGATTTTCCTATAGATCAGCATTCATCCTCCGCTGCAAAAGCCTCGCTACAGCATGTGTTTCCTAGCCTGCACGTTTTGTAGATAATCTGACCTCAGGCCTGATTCTGGCCGTGCTGTTAAGCGTACGGCTCGAGCCGCTATTCCAGTTACAGCTCCTCCACTTCTTAATGGCTCCAAGCGAGCGCACAATACTAGAGCCATTGGGCTCGAGTCGAGCGTTCGTCCCGGAGTGAATACCGGCTGTCAGAGCCTGGTGTTTAAGTGATATATGCCGATCCTTTCTTTAGTTGATTGTGCGAGATCGTCGCTGGTTTAATCAGTGTGTGTGTGCTGTGTTGCTCTGTTTACAGATTATCCTGCAGAACAGCCCCGAGCAGGAGCAGCTGAGGTCTTTCCCCGGTCCTTTGGTCAAGTAAGTTCTATGTTTTTATCCCCAAAGCAAAGTCTACACACCACTAGTTATTAATCAAACTCCTTAAAGGGCCAGTACCGCCAAAAAATGCAATGTCCTTATTGTGTTTATTTGATGTTGCTGATGTCTTACATGTGTTTTTGTTTTTCTCTTGTATGTTTAAATATTTTCCTCTGTCACTGGGCGCATCCATTGTGTGATATTTTGTGTTGTATCTTTCCATCACTTGCTCCTCACTGTGTGGCTTTGGCCATAGTATAGAGTGAATGGGTCAGTCACCGACTCACATCATTGTATTGTGTGTGATGTAGTCAAAGGACATCACCGGGGGGGGGGGGTAGATTAGGAGTCTTTTAAGATCCCTGTTTTATCTCATTCAGCTGCCAGCTCTTATCTCTGCCTGGAGAACACAAATACAATCCCCACTGCCTTATCTAAACATTCCCTCCCCCACAGTTACAAGTATTTATAAAGCGTCACCAAATTCTGGAGCTCCACCTCATCAACTGCAAAGCAAAGCTTTTGCACAGATTATGGTAAATGTTGCATCATGGGGAAAAATCCACAAAATGGAAACCAGAGATAAATTAACTTTATTTTTCCTATTTACGTGCAATTATTTCAAAGAAAAAGCAGCAGTGGGTGTTTTATAATGTAATATGTTTTATGTGTTTCATAACCTGTTTTTATAATGTGTTTTTGTTTGTAATGCGCGAGTAATGTAGTTTATATAAGTGGTTGGTTGTGTCCCTTTTAAGAGTGTATTGACCAATCTGAATTATTTTCTCTTCCCGCAGGGATGAAACTCACAAGGTCGACGTCATTAATTTTGCCCAAAACAAAGCCAAAGGGTGTTCGCATGACAACAGCTTGTTGGACCAAGAGTCGTCCCGTCTGCTGTGGGACCTGATCGTATTACTGTGCAGGCAGAATGGGGTAATTGCATTTTATGCTCGTTTCGCGCTTTTTGCTGTGTCGCTCGCGGTGTAGGTTTCCTCTGTAGCTTCTTCAAACCTTATTTATTTATTCATTATTTTCCCAGGAAGGATACATTGAGATTCTATGGTTTTCAGTTTGTCCTGGATTCAAGAAACATTGAATTGTTACTTTTGTATTTCTGTAACGACTGTAATAAAATGCCAGATATTAAAAACACAAATATACAGATTAACCCAGAAAATAAATATGTAGCAAATATAGTCACTGTGTTACATGTTTACAGGCGCATTCTGTATATAGTCACTGTGTTACATGTTTACAGGTGCATTCTGTATATAGTCACTGTGTTACATGTTTACAGGTGCATTCTGTATATAGTCACTATGTTACATGTTTACAGGTGCATTCTGTATATAGTCACTGTTACATGTTTACAGGCGCATTCTGTATATAGTCACTGTTACATGTTTACAGGCGCATTCTGTATATAGTCACTGTGTTACATGTTTACAGGTGCATTCTGTATATAGTCACTGTGTTACATGTTTACAGGCGCATTCTGTATATAGTCACTATGTTACATGTTTACAGGTGCATTCTGTATATAGTCACTGTTAAGTGTTTAGTGACTGTGTTACATGTTTACAGGTGCATTCTGTATATAGTCACTGTTACAGGTTTACAGGCGCATTCTGTATATAGTCACTATGTTACATGTTTACAGGAGCATTCTGTATATAGTCACTGTTACATGTTTAGGCCCACCTGCCTCCCAGCGCTACTCTGCCCTTAAGGGGTTAAGTGTGATAATTTTGATGTTTTTTCGACACCTAATCCTTTAACCCTTTCTTGCTTTGCAGACCATTGTCGGGACTGATATAGCAGAGCTCCTCTTGCAAGATCACAAGACAGTTTGGCTTCCCGGGAAGTCTCCGAACGAGGCGAACCTGATCGATTTCAGCAACGAGCCTTTGGAGCAGGAAGAAGAATCCGGGGCGTCGCAGCTGTCATTCCTCATCGACACGTTACCCAGCACGGGGAGGACCCTGGAGAAAGAGACTGAGAGGTTCAGAGAGCTTCTGCTATTTGGGCGGAAAAAGGTAGATCCCTCGTCTCTCTTTGAAGGCCTTTTTAAACGGGACAGGCAGAGATCCAGTCCTCTTCTGTCACCTGTTTGACTTTTTTTTTTTCCCCTTCCCTTCCTTGACTTTAAATAGTTTAACGTCGACCTCGATTTTACTTTGTGCGAAAATGAGGAATCTGGGTTTTTAACGCGTCAGAGCCGGAATCCTCTGCTCTGTCGCTGCAGGGACAAACGGCAGGTGATTAAATCAAAATCCAGATTCCTCATTTCCGTATGAAATCGAGAGCGACCTTAAAACTGAACGCTGAGACCTAAATAGAACTATTAAATCTTTGTGTCTCCTTGTGGGCCCTGGTGGATGTTGGGGATCCTGGATGCCCATATGACGTTTGATGGATCTTTTATTACGTAAATCCTGTTTTTTTTATTTCAAACCACCCCAGCCCCCTTCCTTTTGAAACATCGAAATACTTGATTTTTTTTTAATATCTTTTTTTATGAAATCTTTCTATTTTTATCCCAGTTTTGTAAAACCTCAATTAAAAGTATATTAAATGTTTAAATGTGGATTTTTTTTTTTTTTTTTGTCTTGTGCCACTCGCAGGACGCCTTGGAATCTGCTATGAAGAAGGGGCTCTGGGGTCACGCGTTGCTACTCGCCAGCAAGATGGACAGCCGAACCCACGCGCAAGTCATGATCAGGTAACGATCTCTGTCACCGCTGCGCTTAAAATGTGTCCGTGTGGACCCTGGAGTTGCCCTGTAATAAACCTGTAAAGAGCCGTAGAGGGTTATTCACTAAACTCACAATTTGCCAACGAATTGCACCAAACGGTGAATTTTACCATATCTGCGATTTCGGGGCAATTCATCTGTTCACTAAGCTGTCGTTTTGCCAAAAACGAGGGAACTGACAGCAGAATACGGTGCATTTTGCCACGATTCAGTGGCATCGAAATTGTCTTGCAGAAAACTCGATTCACACAAAGCCGAATTGCACCGAAATTGAAGCAAAATGATCTGATTTCGATGATTTCCATTCGACAGGTTTAAACGGGCGAATCCCATAGATTTTAATATAATGTAATTTTTAAATTTTTCTTTAAGGCCCCGTTCACACCTCAGCGTTTTTCATATGCACGTAATACGCACGTTTTTGTTGGGCGTATCGCACAAAAGTGAAAAACGCTCATTGCAGCGCGTTCACGCTGCAGTCTATGGCCGCGAACGCACTGCAATACGCCCCAAAGAAGCTCATGTACTTGTTTTGGGCCTAGGGCGTTTTTAGAGCGCATTGCGACGCGCTGTAAAACGCCCAGGTGTGAACGGACCCCATAGAAAATCATGGGATTTCAGTGTTTAGGCAATTTACAGCGCGTAGGAATGCGCTGTAAAACGCCAAGGTGTGAAAAGGGCCTAGACCATAATTTTATTTTTTTATATTTTTTGCAAAACCTTTTTTCCCCCTAAAAGACCTTTTTGTTATTTTTTTTAAAGTCCTCTATTTTTTAACAGACATTTATTAATTTTTTTTCTTTTAAAGAGTTTTTTTTTTTTTTTTTTATCCATTTGGACATATTTTTAATAAGTTTAACTTTTTTTTAATTGATCCTCCTATAAGGAGAACAGGAGACTTCATAGAATTCCTCGAGTCCAATTCGGCGTTCTTCGCCAACATCTAACTGCTTCGGCGACTCCATTTTTGGAGCAATACGGTGAACATTCACCCTCCCTTAAGGGGTCACCCCTCTCCTCTGAAGATTGTAAGCTGTCGAGCAGGGTCCTCCCTCCCTCCTTCTGTTCGGCGTGTGTAACGTGTATGTATATTTGTTATTCTGTCCCATTTATACAGCGCTACAGAACTTGTTGGCGCTTTATAAATACTTGTAACATTCAGTGAATAGTGAATGCACTGTATTTTCTTCGTAATGGAATCGCCGAATTTGCGCCGAAATTGAACTCCAATGCGCTGCTTTGTGACTAACCCTCTTTGCCGGTGGTGCATCACATCCTTAATATTTGCACATTTTGGGACAGGTAGCTCCCCCTCCCCCCTCATGCACACACATGGCGCCAGTCAGTCTCTCGCTAGAAACGTAACACCTGGGTCTTCCTTCCTGTGCGCTGATAGAAAAGATTGCAGCTCCGCATCTGTTACTCGGCCGCGTCTCAGTGTGTGTCTCCGTTTCCCAGGTTTGCCAACAGCCTCCCCATCAACGATCCCCTGCAGACGGTCTATCAGCTCCTGTCCGGGCGGATGCCAGCTGCTGCCACGGTGAGATTCACGCGCAGACCTCGAGCACACGAACGCTGTGTCCTGGTTACACTGCACGACACCAAGATCTCCCTAATCCTCTGTTTTGCTCTCTACAGTGCTGCGGAGACGAAAAATGGGGCGACTGGAGGCCTCACATAGCCATGGTGCTCTCCAATATCACCAATAACATAGAGGTACCGACCCGGACCATGACCACTATGGGAGACACCTTAGGTACAGGCTAACTGAATATCCTTTTTTTCTTTTATCTGTAGAGGTTATTCCCTGGGCACCGAACTGCACCAGATGCTGAATGTCACCAAACGTTGCAATTCGGGGAACCACACATTAGGGTGGCAGCTGTAAGGCATTACTTAGGGATACATTGAATATCAATAGAATTGCTATAGGAAGGTATGCAGCACAGAACTCTGGGTAAGACATGCAAATGACGTCTGCAATTTTTTTTTTTTGCATACTGGGTCTGCTTTATGCAAGTGGACATCGTTGTTTCAGGCTTATTGGACCCTCATCAGCAGGAGCTAGGCATGACCATTTGCATAAACCTGATCTCCGCTAATAAGCCATCTAGTATGTCCTGGCATTGATTGGAGGGTTCTGTGTGAAAACAGATGCAGGGTGCAACAAAAATATTAAATTACAGACGTCATTTGCATGTCTTACCCAGACTTCCTTGCTGCATATGGGGAATGTAGCACATGAGCTCTGTGTTGCAGTTCTTTTAAATTGCAGGGATGTGTAAATGGCCTCTGCAGCTATAAACGTTATTATGTGCAGTGTGGGGGCTTTTAATCTCATTTTTTGCCCTCCACCACAACCTAAATAAATATATATTGAGCTTAGGGTATTTGCCTGCCGTCTGATTCTCATTTTACACTGAGCATTTGTTTCTCTTCTTCTCAGCGTCCAAGGGCCTCCTAGAAGCTGCTCACTTCTGTTACTTGATGGCTCAGGTCGGCTTTGGCTTCTTCGCCAAGAAATCAACAAAGCTCGTTCTTATCGGCTCCAACCACAGGTATGTGAGACTGAAGAGGATCCAGACATACGAGAAGCGGCTTATTCCGGGCCCCCAGGGTCCTATGCGAGAAGGTCACCTGCAGGATATGATTGAAGTCAGATAGCTTAACTCATCCCCTTTTGAAATCACACAAAGTCCTTTATTCTCTTCACTTTATTGGAAAGTAACAGCAAATAAAAAGTGGCTTTATAGACAGAGGGTTTCTCAGGTGTACCTTGTTATGGGGGGGATGTGGATAGAGCTTCTCAGGTGTATCTTGTAATGGGGGGAACGTGGATAGCGAGGGCTTCTCAGGTGTACCTTGTTATGGGGGGACTTGGATAGAGAGGGTTTCTCAGGTTTACCTTGTTATGGGAGGACGTGGATAGAGAGGGCTTCTCAGGTGTACCTTGTTATGGGAGGATGGTAAAACCAGGATGCAATCACACGGTACAGACAGATGCTTGCTGACTGCCTCTGTGGTTAGACTTGGGGGGATTAGCAGAAGCAGGAAAAGGAGCTGGACCAAACTATCAGGGTTAGACAGGGAGAGTGGACTGATCCACTTTGAGTAAAACCTAGGGGGAAAACCTAAAGGAATCTGGTTCCATGATACGACTGGTTACTCAGACATCTTCTTTTATTAGGCCTCACAGGCTGAAACGCTGCTTTTTATGTCCTGTATGGCGTCATTCCACCTTCTCTAAAGTGCCGCACGGTGCACAGACAGTGTCATAAACCTATGAGGATTTGTATAAAATCTGAGCGATTTAAAAAGGCACATATTGCCTAAATCCGGCAGAGGTCCTCAGCCATGAGACGGCGCCTGACCTCTGACCCAGACCGTGCCTTACTGCCTCTCTCTGTTTTTGCTTTGACCAGTTTTCCGTTTGCGAAGTTCGCTACGAACGAAGCGATCCAGAGAACGGAGGCGTACGAGTACGCGCAGTCACTGGGAGCTCAGACCATCTCTCTCCCCAACATCCAGGTAAACGCCTATTCCTTCAGATGGGACACTGTATGATGGTGTTTGCCGGGCTGGCACTGTGTGGCCCTTATAACCCATTGATGTTGTTTGTCTGGCGCTGTCACTGTGTGGCCCTTAACACTTATTGCTGTTTTTGTGCAGGTTTTCAAGTTCATTTACGCTTGCCGTCTGGCCGAGTACGGCCTCTGCGCTCAGGCTTTCCATTACTGCGAGGTCATCGCCAAGAGCGTTCTCAAGCACCCGTCCTACTACTCTCCAGTCCTCGTCAGCCAGCTCTACGAGGTGACGTGCTTTTTGTGTTTTTTGCCTTTTACTGCTAGTAGTGAGATTTACTGTGCAACCTGGTCACATCGTAACCTGCAACCCTGCCTGCTGACCTGATCTCATCAGAGATCGCTTCCATGGACTGTGACCATGCACACAGAAGAGCGTCATGATCGGATGATACAGTGTGTATATGTGTGTATGTATATATATATATATATCTGAAAGAAAAAAAAATGTACAGAATGCGGCACCTGATATCGGTCTATCCTTACAGGTAACACTGATGTATTATTGGGAGCGTGCAGTAGTAATAGGCCGACCCGTGGAGCTTCTCTGAACGTCCCGTCTGCTTTTTATGATTGACAGGTCTCCTCCCATTTGAGATTCTTCGACCCTCAGCTGAAGGAGAAACCAGAGCAGGAGTTATTCATTGAACCCTCTTGGCTCGTGCGCCTCCGGCACCTGGAGATGCAGATGAAGGTACGAAACGTGTGCGCTCGCTGGCAGCGCTCATAACGTTCTGCGCTCGGTTTAAAGCAATTCAGTAAATCCGTACGATCCAGTATTCACGTCTTCATTCTCCCCTTTACCAAACCTACGCGGCTCAAGTCTCTCAGCCTGGGGTACTTAACCCCTTCACTACCAAGTGATTTTCCAAAAAAACATTGTCAGAAACAAGTGTTTTTGTAAAATAATTTTTAATTTATACAGTAATGGGCATTACTGTAAATGATCTATTTGGCCACTAGGTGGCGCCATCCACTGCCAAATGGAGTTACGGAGGTTTGAGCAGCAGGTCTATGTTTTGATTTTTTTCACATCAGTCCTGCGTTCTGGTTTTATGCTGCTGGGAGATTTAATCTCGACAAACAATCCAGGTACCCCCCCCCCTCTACCTCCCCTTAGAGAAGCCAGCTAGGAGGAAGGGGATAAATACCACCAGACCCTCTTCATCACCGGCACCAGAATCTCTGTAGCTCCTGGCAGCTTTGTCTACTGGACACATCAGAGTAAAACCCGGATTTATTCCCTGTCGAAGTTTCCCTGTACACCGCGGGGAAGAGGCAGCTCTGAGCGGCTAGTCACCCTGTAGGGCAGCCCTTCTCTCCGTCCATGTGCTCCCTTCATTGGCTCTTTGCGCGCAGATATCAGCATTGAGGACCAATTGTGCTGCGTCGAACCTCCGCTCCACCGGGGCCGAAACATGACAGCACCCTCTGTTGGATTTGGGGGAAGAAGTATCACATTGCCTGCGACATCCCACCAGGGCATTGAAGAGCAAAGTGCAGCGGGGACAGTGCAGGGTCACTTTAACCCCTTAAGAGCCACTGATGTACATAGAACGTCCTGGGTAAAATTCCCCTTAGTACGTCCTTGGTTCTTATGTACATCATGGTCTTTTAACCCCCCTCCCTCCCTCCCTATACTCACCTCTCTGGCCAGGGTCCTACGTTGGTCTGGCTTCCTTGAAGCCGGCCTGACTGTTTTATGGGCCCCAGTCACAATGACGTCATCGCCTTGCGCAATGACGTAATTTTTAGGTTCCCCCTGCAGGGGAGAACCGGGGGGTCCTCCCAAATGGCGGCACTTAGAGAGGCACCGCTGGAGAGGACGGAGTCTGCCGTTTCTTTGGCGTTTGAAGATTTTGGGGATTAAAGTTCAAAAAAGTTTCGTGTTTTTTTTCCTTCATATTTCATTTATTTATTTTTTTTATAGTAAATTACACGATATGATGAAAATAATGTCATCTTTTAGAAAGTCCATTTCATGGCGAGAAAAACGGTGTATAATATGTGTGGGTTCCATAAACGAGTAAGAGGAAAATGTCACCTAAACACAAACAGCGCAGAAACGTAAAAACAGCAGCGGGCACTTTCGAGCGGACAATGGTAAAACTGCCCAGTCACTAAGGGGTTAAGTATCTGTATTTCATGACCTGGTGTTGGTGCTTGTATGTATGTACCTTCGTTTTACTTTTGCGCCGGATCCGTCTAACGCAATGAGCGGTTTATACGTGTGATACACCTCGATACATTGTTATAGAAAGCGGGTAACGTGTTCCTCGGGCAGAGATTTTGTTTTGCTGACGGGTTTTTCTGTTTGCAGCACGGCGCAGTGTTGTATAATACCGGCAGGACCACGCCTCAGCAGTTTGCCTGCAGCACCCCCAGCTCCGAAGTGGACCACGTCAGTCAAACGGACGGCATGGCGCCTCCTCTGGATCTTCCCGCTGACACCGACAATCCACTGCTGACCAATTTATTACCCAACATGATGCCCGACGTCCAGAACGTTCAACTGGCACTGCCGGGTAAGAAACCTGACCGGGCGGTGCGTGCGTCCCGGCGCGCTGCTCACCAACTCGTTCCACTGCTCAGCTTTTACTGTTTTCAACGGTTACAAAGACTCGTCCGAAACGCCGATCATTAAAGGGTTTATTCAGAGCGCGCCAACATTCCTGTGCTTTCCCGAAGAACCACCGGGTTGATCTGAAAGCCGCCGAATCGATCACATAGCCCGCTAAAAAATCGCCAAATGCATCTGCCGAACATACCACCGAAAAAAGCTGACAACCCGCGCAACGGGTAAAAAAAAAAAGCCAACTTTTAAAAGGCTTTTTCATAGAAACTACCGTATGAAAATACCCAGAAATAACATAGAGGGTGCTTAGAAACGCTGGTCTGACCCCAGCCAGGAAATACCTGGCAATAACCTAGAGGGTGCTTAGAAACACTGGTCTGACCCTGGCCAGGAAATACCTGGTAATAACATAGAGGGTGCTTAGAAACGCTGGTCTGACCCTGGCCAGGAAATACCTGGTAATAACATAGAGGGTGCTTAGAAACGCTGGTCTGACCCTGGCCAGGAAATACCTGGTAATAACATAGAGGGTGCTTAGAAACGCTGGTCTGACGCCGGCCAGGAAATACCTGGCAATAACCTAGAGGGTGCTTAGAAACGCTGGTCTGACCTGGCTAGGAAATACCTGGTAATAACATAGAGGGTGCTTAGAAACGCTGGTCTGACCCTGGCCAGGAAATACCTGGTAATAACATAGAGGGTGCTTAGAAACGCTGGTCTGACCCGGCTAGGAAATACCTGGTAATAACATAGAGGGTGCTTAGAAACGCTGGTCTGACCCTGGCCAGGAAATACCTGGTAATAACATAGAGGGTGCTTAGAAACGCTGGTCTGACCCTGGCCAGGAAATACCTGGTAATAACATAGAGGGTGCTTAGAAACGCTGGTCTGACCCTGGCCAGGAAATACCTGGTAATAACATAGAGGCTGCTTAGAAACGCTGGTCTGACCCTGGCCAGGAAATACCTGGTAATAACATAGAGGCTGCTTAGAAACGCTGGTCTGACCCCGGCCTTAAGATCCAACGCGACGTTCCTCAGACCTTGCCCTGTATGAAGGGGGGGGGGGGGGACATTAATCGCCTATAGTTTTGCAGGAACACACGTCATATCTTTTTAAAGCCTGCACGTGACCGATTCACTCCCCCAGCGATGAGCGACTGGGTAACACGTTAACGTGGCATTTATTGTATCCTAGTGGAAATACCTGGTAATGTTTCAGCTCTGCGTCCTACGATGCTTTCAAGCTAAACTCCTTGCAATGCCTCTTCTGTTCGCCCTGGGTTCCAGGAGCTCGTCATTGACTAGCCGTACGCTGGCCAGTTTGCACCTCCTGGTTGTCAGGGTTCACCGGAGGGGTGTGCTTTGCCGCCTAAGCAAATACTCGCCCCCAAATCTTTATTAAAATTCAAACTTTCCTTCATAAAATTAAGGAGAATTCAACAATAAAGTTGGTCACATGATTCTCCTGCGTTGCTTTATTACAATTTCCTTCCCGTTTGCAGGTCCTGAGACGGCACCTCCTGTCTACTACCCACCTCCCGGCAATGAGCCCACCTACCCAGCCTCACCACAGTCTTTCATGCCCACATCCGCATTCCCCCCTGCAGTAGGCGGCCAGCCCTTTGTGCCGTACAACAGTGAGCAGGCGCCAGCACCGGGAGCAAATCCTCTAATGCCACCTCCACAGCCCACTGAATTTGCCAGCCAAGGTCCATGGGGTCAGGACCAAGGTATGCAGCGCAAATAAACTTTTTGTATCCCTGACTTTCATTGATTTTTTTTTTTTTTTTTTTGTTTTTTTTGTTTTTTTTATTGGGCACACGGATATGCACGCCCAGGCATATGGGCACACGGATATGCACGCCCAGGCATATGGGCACACGGATATGCACGCCCAGGCATATGGGCACACGGATATGCACGCCCAGGCGTGCGCGCGGATGGGCACGCCCGGGCGTGCGCGCGGATGGGCACGCCCGGATAGATGTGCGCGCCCGTAGATGTGAGTTTTATTCACACCCAGCTGCTCGGGTCTTTTCTGATGTTATCGAAACACGCGCAAATGTCCTGTTATTTGATATTAAAGCTTTGTTTAACCCTTTAGAGTTTTATAAATGGATTAACAGAACCAGTAAACGAAGCGTTTGAGCGTCCCGTGTCCTGAAACCACCTTTCTCTTTAAAGGGCAGCAGCAGATGATCCAGAATTCACCCGCCAAAACAACCTTTGATACCGGATTTGATTTTTACGGCGAAATGGCTAAAATGGTAAATATCGCGGCAAACTGCTTAAAATCCTTTTGCAGGTGATAGATGCAGCGTGAGAAGGTCCAGCTTTCATCACCTGAAATGCTCGCGACCGTTAGCACTTTGGTGTTTGTGATCCTGCCTGGATTCCATGTGGCGGGCGGCCTGTGTCCCTCGCTGGCGCCGCACAGAACATCGTGGCGCTGTGGGGATGCTGTGACGCACCAGGAGGAGTGGGGGAACGGGCTTGGCAAGCGGTGAGCAGGTCAGGGACCAAAAGCCCCCCCCCCCCCAACATTTTTTTGGAGTTCCGTGTGAGGAGTTGGGGTTCTATGCGTGTGTTTTGTTTGTGGGGTTTATTGTCACAGCTGCTGATGGCTCTAAAATAATTTCCAAGACGGATTGTCTGCTGGTCACAAGGCGGGTTGAGGTAGCCTTTTACATCCTCTGGATTGTCTGCTGGTCACAAGGCAGGTTGAGGTAGCCTTTTACATCCTCTGGATTGTCTGCTGGTCACAAGGCAGGTTGAGGTAGCCTTTTACATCCTCTGGATTGTCTGCTGGTCACAAGGCGGGTTGAGGTAGCCGTTTTCATTCAGGTCTAAGCATGTCACGTCGTGTCTGAAACGCGGCGCTCTGTACAGTCTCTGCAGATCACGTCTAAGTTATCGTTATTTTTATACAGGGTCCCGGGCAGCGATCTCGGACGCTTTCTCAGTCCTCAACGCACATGGTAAGCAGACACCCCCCCCCCCCTTATCTTGCACTATTCCTCTAGTGCTATATGAAGGATAAAATGACACATTCAGGACATGTGAGGGATTCTCACATTCAGCGCCAATCAGTCTGGGCGCCCCGGCGGCTCTGAGTCTGGGCGCCCCGGCGGCTCTGAGTCTGGGCGCCCCGGCGGCTCTGAGTCTGGGCGCCCCGGCGGCTCTGAGTCTGGGCGCCCCGGCGGCTCTGAGTCTGGGCGCCCCGGCGGCTCTGAGTCTGGGCGCCCCGGCGGCTCTGAGTCTGGGCGCCCCGGCGGCTCTGAGTCTGGGCGCCCCGGCGGCTCTGAGTCTGGGCGCCCCGGCGGCTCTGAGTCTGGGCGCCCCGGCGGCTCTGAGTCTGGGCGCCCCGGCGGCTCTGAGTCTGGGCGCCCCGGCGGCTCTGAGTCTGGGCGCCCCGGCGGCTCTGAGTCTGGGCGCCCCGGCGGCTCTGAGTCTGGGCGCCCCGGCGGCTCTGAGTCTGGGCGCCCCGGCGGCTCTGAGTCTGGGCGCCCCGGCGGCTCTGAGTCTGGGCGCCCCGGCGGCTCTGAGTCTGGGCGCCCCGGCGGCTCTGAGTCTGGGCGCCCCGGCGGCTCTGAGTCTGGGCGCCCCGGCGGCTCTGAGTCTGGGCGCCCCGGCGGCTCTGAGTCTGGGCGCCCCGGCGGCTCTGAGTCTGGGCGCCCCGGCGGCTCTGAGTCTGGGCGCCCCGGCGGCTCTGAGTCTGGGCGCCCCGGCGGCTCTGAGTCTGGGCGCCCCGGCGGCTCTGAGTCTGGGCGCCCCGGCGGCTCTGAGTCTGGGCGCCCCGGCGGCTCTGAGTCTGGGCGCCCCGGCGGCTCTGAGTCTGGGCGCCCCGGCGGCTCTGAGTCTGGGCGCCCCGGCGGCTCTGAGTCTGGGCGCCCCGGCGGCTCTGAGTCTGGGCGCCCCGGCGGCTCTGAGTCTGGGCGCCCCGGCGGCTCTGAGTCTGGGCGCCCCGGCGGCTCTGAGTCTGGGCGCCCCGGCGGCTCTGAGTCTGGGCGCCCCGGCGGCTCTGAGTCTGGGCGCCCCGGCGGCTCTGAGTCTGGGCGCCCCGGCGGCTCTGAGTCTGGGCGCCCCGGCGGCTCTGAGTCTGGGCGCCCCGGCGGCTCTGTTTCATTTATATAATATTCAAACCTGTGTAAAATGTTTTGCTCAGTTTTTCTTTTTTTCTTTTCATGTGATCAGCTATAACTATATATTGAACATAAATAAAAAGCTGCGCTTGTCCTTTACAGAGCGCTATATGACATGTGGGGGTGCACTAAATAGCAAGGAGTCACAGTGTACCGGCAAAAAAGTTTTTTTTTTTTTTTAACTGGTTTGTTTCCTAATACGCTTGTCACACGCCTGTCATGTGACTGACCCGATCCACTGCTCGCCTGTCGCTGTATGGCGCCCACTGGATCCGTTTCACGTGTAAGCACGCTGGGCATTATTAATGGCGTCCTTGCTATAAAACGCTCCTCCTTGCAGACAGGCCCTGCGTTAGATCATTCCGCTCTGGCTTTTCCGATATGAAGAAATGCAGGTGGGTTTAATAGGTCAGTGTGTGACCTCATTCAGCCCTGGGGGGGGGGGAGGTTCGCGTTTTGTTGCACACGATGCATCCGATAGTAGCGAGACGGCGGTTCCGATTTCACCGACCACTTTCTCGGACAAAAAAGAACGTTTTGTTTAACCCTTTCCTTCTCTTCCGCGCAGAGACGGACACGGACGACGTCGGAGTCCTCCACCCACTCCATCGGGTCGGCCAGGAGGGGTTCTGTGGGGATGCAGCCTTCGCCGCCGCCTCCTCCCATCCCCGAGGTGTCCAGGAAAGAAGCCCAAAAAGAATCGAAGGCTCACAATGCGTCTCACAGGGTATGTAAACCAACCCGCCGTGCATGCTGGGAACGTCGCCCTTTGTTTACGGCGGATCTCGCTGCCTTAGCACTGAAAAAGATCCGTGTGTCTTTATTTTTTTGGCGTTGTATAGATTTATTCCTAATACTTTTTTTAATGTTCTAACAAAGTACTCGGCAAGTTCAGGGAGCCGCCCCGAGACACTAGAGTCTTACGCCTCGCCCCTAAACTCATCTCTATGCAAAGCTTTGCCTGGCTCCTAAATCTCTTTACTGACGCCTGAACCAGATATAAATTTGCCGAGCCCTGTTTTAAGCGCGGTTTGAAAGGATCACGTGTTTCGTCCTGATTGGGTCTGTAGAAAAATGAGATGAGCCTTGATTCTTGGCCCTCGGCTGAGTGTTGGGAGCGCTGCTTCATTCATTCCTGAGCCATTCTTGGCCCTCGGCTGAGCGCTGCTTCATTCATTCCTGAGCCTTGATTCTTGGCCCTCGGCCGAGTGTTGGGAGCGCTGCTTCGTTCATTCCTGAGCCTTGCTTCTTGGCCGTCGGCTGAGCGTTGGGAGCGCTGCTTCGCTCATTCCTGAGCCTTGATTCTTGGCCCTCAACTGGGCGCTGGGAGCGCTGCTTCGTTCATTCCTGAGCCTTGCTTCTTGGCCCTCAACTGGGTGCTGGGAGCGCTGCTTCGTTCGTTCCTGAGCCTTGATTCTTGGCCCTCGGCTGAGCGTTGGGAGCGCTGCTGCGTTCGTTCCTGAGCCTTGCTTCTTGGCCCTCGGCTGAGTGTTGGGAGCGCTGCTTCGTTCCTTCCTGAGCCTTGATTCTTGGCCCTCGGCTGAGCGTTGGTAGCGCTGCTGCGTTTGTTCCTGAGCCTTGATTCTTGGCCCTTGGCTGAGTGTTGGGAGCGCTGCTTCGTTCCTTCCGGAGCCTTGATTCTTGGCCCTCGGCTGAGTGTTGGGAGCGCTGCTTCGTTCATTCCTGAGCCCTGCTTTGTGTCCGGCCGTTCTGTGACCGTGTTTCTTCACGCTATGTTCTTGTAGGGCGGTAGCAGTTGGTTTCCCCTGAAGTTAAGCTGGCTGACGGGAAAGGGCAAGAACGAAGCTCACTTACCGGATGACCGGAACAAATCTGTAAGGATCATGTCCACATGTGTGTGTAGACTCAATTCTGTGCTACGCACTAGAGCGCTGGTGGGCAGCTTTGCTCTCCTGATACTGGGCCGGATGCGCAGAGGTGGCCGTGGCTTTGAGCGGCCGGTCGCACTCTCATTTCACGCCCTGTATGTTAAAACACTGCGCTCCTAGACCTTGGCTTTTTCTGTTTTTCCTACAAAACCCCCAAACCCAGTAAATTTGAAAGCATTATGCTCGGGTTAACCCTTGCCTGTGCTGCATTATTTGGCCACTTCACCTCTGCAGCTTTGTTTCAGTCCCAGCACATTGCACGCCACTGGTTACGTAACGGTTAATGACTGGCGTTTTTTTGTGGATTTACAGATCGTCTGGAACGAGGAAAAGCAGCGCTGGGTGAACACGGACGAGCCGGATGGGGAAGAGGTGAGCGTGTTGTTAAATTCAGGGGAAAACATACAGGCTTATTCACAGAGCAACGAGAGGTCACCGAGCTTGCACTACGGGGGCGATTCCAGTTTGCCGCCCTGCTGTGTATTCAGGTATCACCACAGGGTCCTCAAAGCGCAGGGAAAAGCCGCTGATTGTAACTCAAACGCATCTGAAAAACCGCCGCAAAATGTGTGTTATATATATATATATATATATATATATATATATATATATATATATATTATATATATATATATATATATATATATAACAATTTTATATTTATACATTTAAAATGTTTGAGGAGGGACGTCCTGATCCCTATTACTGAGTCTCATCTGATCAGAGTTTGAGTTGTGCGATATTCGGGATCGGCCGATACAGCGCTACCTCAGCGGGATCAGCAGCTCTGTTCGAGTCCTGGGACCTCAGAATCTTCCCTGCGTGCTCAGGAGTGAATGCAGAGGCGCCCCGATACTTGCAGCGTCTTCCCCGCCTCACAAATGACTCCCAAGCAGGCAGGGAAGGCGCCACAAATCAGTCAAAGCTGCGGGTCTCCAGCTTGGGTGACTGGGAGTGTTGCTTCCCGGCAGATCCTGGACACGGGGATCAGAACAGCCTGAATAATCACCGATGATGAGCTGCAATTGGCTCGGGACGTCCCTATATTACAGTGTGTAAAGCTGACGGGGCACTTTTTAGGGGATCCTTCTCAAAAACTCTTTTTGTCTTGTAGGAAAAACCCCTACCTCCACCTCCATCTTTTATCCCAAAAAGGCCCCCGGCTTTTCCTGCTGGTCCCGGCGCACCACCCAACGCTGGCGTTAACATGTTCTCCATCAAAGCAGGTAGACGTTACACGGTTTCAATGAATGAATGCGCGGTGTCTGTGACGATTAAAGGAACATTTGTTTCCCTCAATCAGTTCCTCGTCTGAAAACCAGCATTTTCCATCTTTTAGCGTCTTTCATTCCTGTTTAAAGGAAGAGTCCGCGGACTTCTCCATCCTGACCTAAGCGCATGCGCTGTAACTAGCAGCTGAGCCCGCTCTGTGGCTCACAGGGTCTCGACTGGAAGTAAAGCACACGTGATCAGGTCAGGAGAAAGAAGTCAGCGGACGTCACCCTATAGAAAGGACTCAAAGAAGATGGAATCTTGGGAAATGATTGTTTCAGCGCCCGGAACCGATTTAATAATGTTTCTTCATTGAGTGATTTGTTTATTTCACCGGAAAAGAGGCATTAAACTCACGGTGTTCTGTTCCAGGAGGAGCGAGAGGTCGCTACGTAGATATCTTAAACCCCACCAGTGGTACCAGGACTTCCAACTCCATCCCTCCACCAGCCGATTTCATGGCGCCCCTGGCCACCATGCAGATGCCAGCTAATCTTTTCGTGCCGAACGCAGGTAGGATGTTCATTAACTTATTTGTTTCCACTGAAACGATCTCTGTAAACTCTGCAGAGTGTGTGTGTGAGTCTGTCTGTTTCACCCCCGCATCGGCGCAGGAGTTGATTACTCGCTACTCCAAAGTTGTTTTTATATAGCGCCAACTGGTTCCGCAGCGCTTTACAATAACCAAAGGGAACGTGATAAACGGACATAGGATGGAAACGTTAGGTGTAGAGGGCCCTGATCATAGGAGTTTATAATCTAGAGGGATTGGGGAAATGGTGCGACTATATAGGCAGATACTGCTCGATTCACTCAGACTCTGCGGGGAGGCACGCCGAGTGGCTGGCAGGGGAGGCACGCGGGGTGGGTTATAGATGCAAACATCCAAAAATCTAACTGTTGGGGGGGGGGGGTTGTAATGTATTCAACTGCGTCAGGCATATGTTTTCACTAGTTAACGTTCGAATACGTCTTCCTGTTTGTGCATCAGACCAGTAGAATAAATCTGCATTTTTTTTGCTGTTTTTTGCAGTTCCGGAGCAAGAGCAGCCGGCCGAGGCCAGCACCGCAGAGCCCGCTCCGTCTGATTACCCCGGAAATGACAACCAGCCACACGCACAGGTCTGGGCTACATAATGTCTGTGCTACAATTATAAAGATGCTCTTCCCCAACTGTCTATCAGATATTTAGCGTAGGTGCAAGAGGCTCTGCGCTCACATTGATTGACAGGAGGGGAGGCTCTGCGCTCACATTGACAGGAGGGGAGCAGAGGAATTCTGCTGACCTGACAGGCCAGTCAGTGCTGGTAATTTAGGAGGGGTTGGGATTCTTGTTAAATTTTGCTGATTTGTGAATGAGCCCCCCCCCCATATCTCTGCGATGCGGTCTGTTATCTTGCCACCTGCTCAGGTGAGGGCGTTAAGGGGGTTGTGTTGGCAGAGCAGCCTCGTAATACACTTATGTTAGAGTTTTTTATTATTATTAATAACACACTGCACCTCTTTTATAACATGATGGAGGGGGGGGGGTGTAAAGCAGTGATTCCCAACCCTGGCCTTCAGCCTCCCCAAAGTACCAGGCCAGGTTTTCAGGATACCCTTGGGGAAATGCAGACTGAATCCTGCAATCGCTGAGCAGCAAATCATGTCACCTGTGCTGTGCTTCACTTATTCTGCAAACCTGGCCTGTTGGGGGGACCTGAGGAGCAGGGCTGGGAAACGCTGGTATAAAGGGACTGTCTATGGATGTGCAGGACGTTCCTTCCAGCTTTTGTTCCAGTATCCATATAGATTATAGTTTCCATCAGGAACAGATTCCTCCCCTTCCGCTGTGTCATCTTATTCAGGTTACGTGTTGGTTACATGTGTGTACGTACGTTCTATATTATTATCCCGCTGTCGTCAGCTCTTGTACAGCGCTGCAGAACCTGCTGGCACTATAAAGTATAATGACCTTGTGCTTCTTTTCTTCTCTGGCAGTTTTTTAATCCTGCGTCTCTGCCCCCCGGGCCCGACCTCTCTGCTCCCACCCAGGAGGAATGCACGATGGGCGAGGTAGGCACCGCAATCCGGGGGTGGGTTCGTGCTTCCAACCAGCACTCCTAGGTTCATCTTAACGTGCAGCATCGTGTGATTAACTCTCACATCCCATCCATTAACCATTTACTGGGACCTGTGCAGATCACAGTGCACTAATGCTCTGCCAGACCCTGCCATACTGCGCTGTATCACTATGGATACGAGTATAACCCTCCCTGCATCCGGGCTGAAAAAAAAAAAGCAACAAAGGCCTCCATCACCTTTTACTATTTATACCATTAAAATGCACCGGAATGTGCTCGACCCCTTAATGTCTGTAACCCTAACTAGAGGACGAGTTTGCACTTACTGTGTCGCTCGAGGGGGTAGTAAAACACTTTAAAACGTGTAATATTTGCTTTAATCACATTTTTTTTTATTACGCTATGTTTGTTTTTTCCTTAAACATGTCGGAGATTGTACCGCACGAGACCATGAGACGCATGTCCATTTTTTATTTTTTTTATTTTTGAGTGTTTGCATTTTCCTTTTTTTTTCGTAGCTCTCTCGTTCTAGTTCAATGAGTTCCTTATCACGGGAAGTAAGCCAGCATTTTACCCAGGTACTTCCAGCTGGCCACCGTCGGTGAAGCAACAGCAAACCTCCCACTTTTTTTGTTATAATCCCCCCCCCCCCTTAAAATAAACACTAATAGTGCTTGCGTTATCTCTGTTTCCTAACTCTGTGAAGGTTGCAAAAAGAAACACCTTTTTCCATAGGCAATAACGAGAGGGTAAGATCGAGCAGCTCCGGGTGGACCTTGATGGGCAAGAGGGTACAATGGGTGAGGAAGGAGCCAGGCTGGAGACACCATATGCCATAAAATAATAAAATTAGTGGGAAGTGAAAAGTGGTCCTGGAGGAGGCCCCTGGACCAATGTCACGGTGTGGCCAATCACGTACATGATTGTGCGCTGAAACATGGCTTCTGGGATTGTATGGAGGCACTGCAGAGATATCACATCAGGCGGGCAGGCGTTGCTGTGACCCTTTTTTTTTTTTTTATCAGAGGAGTCCATTGCTTGATGAATGACCTGGACCTTACGAGCCACGTGGATAAGGCCACGTTTGTGTTGTCGGACAGGCATGCATATATTCTATAAATTCCCCAGAGACCTGGCTGCTGTGAGAAATCACTTCTTTGCCGGCCCAGAAAGGATGCCATCGCTGCCACCCTCCCTAATGACCCGAGTAAGGTGACCATTCCTGGTTAGAGGATTTCTGCAAGGATTTATGGGGCTGCAGCATTTGGGAGTGTGACGGCGGAGGCGGCCGACACTGTACCAGATGCAATGTAACGCAGGGAAGGTGAAAAATGTGAATAATTGCACATTATACCAGTCGTGGGGAGCAGCCGGTGTTACCAGGATATGCAGGTTCACTCCTCCTCATGGGACATTAAGTTGTTTCTGCAGACACCTTCATCCCTCATCCCAGCATCCCTCACTAACACCATTAACCGGGCGCTGATGGTTCGCCTCTGCATGCCTGTCTGGTTTACTTTGCGTTTTGCTCTCACGTTTGTGCTTGCGGGGATCAGAACCTGTAACCCAGTGCTCCTGGCCGGGGGATATGTGGGTCTGTAACCCTCAGAACCATTCTCCTGATCTGCTGCTGAAGGGGTGTCTGACCGCTCCACAAGACCCCAAATCTGTTAACAAAACTGAGGATCTAGCAACCATGCGTCCTTAATGATTGGCAGAGTCCACATTTTCAGTAAATATTAAACCCGCAGATCCCTTCAGCAGCCGAGAGGGAGAGGCTCAGCGCAATAACACACAGTGCGTGCTTTTTATTCTCCAGGCTCCCAGCAATGTTGCTCCTAGTCAAGGACCCCCTATCGGAGCTGTCCCTTTCTACAACCCCTCTACATTTGCACAGGTGAGAAAGTCAGCATGAAAATCCTTTTTTTTTTCTGTCTCTCACTCGGTCTTTCCTCTCTTTGTGCGTTTTGCCCTCTCTTTGTGCGTTTTGCCCTCTCTTTGTGCGTTTTGCCCTCTCTTTGCCTCTGGGCGCCTCGCTCTGCCTCTGGGCGCCTCGCTCTGCCTCTGGGCGCCTCGACCTCGCTCTCGCACGTTGGCACTTTCCATCCCATCATATTATCTCGGTCCCCTCGTTTAATCAGGTTGTCGCTGTTGTCCCTGACCACCAATACATATAAATATACAATTTTTCTCTCCCCGCAGCCGCCTGTCGCCACGGGAGGATCCCGGCCCGGCCGCCTCACTCAGAGAACGTACCCGGCACTGAAGTAGAGCCCTTCGCCCTGAGCGAAATGTCATATACATTTCAAAACGTCCGTGGAGCGCGACATTGACACCATAGACTGGACCACTCTCTGTCGTCTGACCTCCATCCCTCTCCAGCGTGACCTCCATCCCGGCCGGACGCCCGGAGAGACGATTCCTGGGGTTTCCATAGGGAGGGGAAAAAAAATGTCTTAACGCTCTATTCTTTTTTTGGGGGGGGGGACCTCGCACGATCCAGCGTGTTTTTATTAACATTATTTTTAAATCCCTCAATACGGATGGATCCGGCCGCAGCAATACCAGGGTTTTTGCGGCCTTCGTCTTTAACTGCTGGGGACGACACAGACCCCCCCCCCTGCAGGATTTCAAGGGACTTTCCTCCCACCCCCTACGGAGAATAATATGAAAAATACAACGGTTCGACGCGGTCAGGAATCTGGAAAAAAATTGAAATAACAGTGTGATATTCTTTTTTTAATTTTTTTTTTTTCGTTCTCTATCTTTCTGTGCAAACAATTTTGTCCCGGAGGGATTGATGGCGTCCGGGCGCTCAGAGGGTTAATCCTCCTCCTAAGAAATAATAATAATAATAATATATTAATTTAAACCTGTGACTAATTGACATTAATCCGGATGATTTTATCTCATAGCGTCTATGTAGTCCGTCTCCTTGTAAAAGATTTTTTTTTTTTGTATAGTCTCACACGAGCCTTTGTATGATAGTCCCCCCCCCCCCCCCCCGGCGTTGGTTTGCATCGATGGACCTTCTGGCTGAGATCTGCTGAAGTAGGATTTTTTTTGTTTTTGTGGAGCTTTTCTTTTCCTTTTTGTCATTTTATTTGTGGGGTTTTTTTCAACCCTTTTTTTATTTTAATTTTGGGGCTTTTTTGTTGTTGTGTTTTTTTTTTTTTTGTTTTTATTGCTTTGTCGGGTTTTTCTTGTCCTTTTTGTCTTAGATTTTATTTGTGGGGATTTTTTTTTTCCTTTGTATTTGCGTTTTTTTTCTTTCTTTACGTGCAATACGATAAACCTTTTTTCTGTTCCTTTTGGTGAAAAATCGAATTAAAAACAGAAAATGCTGCAAAACGGGGTCAATAGTCTTGGAATGTCTCCTTTGATGCCCTTGTCACTCGACCTCCTCACTCTATGGGAGAATTTTGGGTCTGCCCAGCTTCCTGTGCCCGCCCCCTGCAGGGATTAACGGGATGGCAGGGCCCGCCCCCTGCAGGGATTAACGGGCTGGTAGGGCCCGCCCCCTGCGGGGATTAACAGATGGCAGGGCCCGCCCCCAGCAGGGATTAACGATCCTACAGGCTGAGTGTTCCTTGTCTGGAATTACACAACTTTTTGTGAGGTCGCGCTTCACCTGTTCAGGAGCGTCTAGTTTCTGCAAGGTGCATTAAAACACGCCCTCTGCGTAGCCGTGGCTCCACCCCTAGACCAATACTCAATCCCACTCCAGACGCTCATACGGAGGGATTCTAGCCCGTTTAACCTCCTTTGTGTCAAACACACCTTATACACAGCCTGGGGGATGTTTTCAGCAGGATTTGAATCATTTTGTCCTCGTCACGTGGTGGCAGCGGTGGGATTTTACATCCTTTTTTTTTGTAAATTTTTGGATCCTAAACCACCGTTTGACCCCCCCCCCCCCCCTTCCTCGTTGCCTCGTGACGGGTGCATTCGGTCCATTCCCGGTGATGCTGTGAAACCCTCCACGTCGGGGCTTATTCGCTGAACAAGGAAATGTGAAGGAAACGGCAATCTATGCAGCCAACGGGCTTCTAGTTCTCCAGTCGTCTGTTTCTTAAAGGATTTTGGTGACGGATGACCTGCTCCTCCGGCTGATGCTGGACTGCGTATCCTGTGACATTAAGCCCCTGGATTGTGGGCTGTGTAGTCAGGCGTGTGGTAATGAATTGAATATTGGTGTGTGTTTTGCTTCAGTCCAGGCCTGAACATTGTGTAGAACTAAAAAATGCGATACCCATGATGTTTTGCCTGTCCTTGGGCTGGAAAAGCATCATGGGAGTTGTAGTCTTGCCACAGCAGAGGATCTATATTTTGGCCTGCCCTGCCTTAAATCTTTCAGCGCCAGACAGGTCCATCGTGCCCTCATCCGTGGGTAGACTTGGTCGTTGCAGCTGTAGGGGGTGTGGGGTAGGATCTGGTATGGTTGGGGTACAGATACCAACTGCCACCGCCTGTATAGCTGCTCTTTGGGAGGGATGGGGCACACAGGACCCCCCCCCCCCCCTATGATTCCTTATATTACGCTTCCTCAGCGCGAATAATGTCCGTCTGTCCGTGTAGACGCCTGTCTTTTACATCGAGCCTTTGCTTGGATCAGGGAGCTGCTATTTTCCTAAGAAACAAGTGTTTGTTTGAGAGAAAAAAAAGTAAATTCCTAAAAAAATAAAATATTTTTTGTGCTGTAACGCACTTTCAAATGAAAACTCGGGTGTGTGGTCATTTCAAACCAAAAACTAATAAAAAACACACGATGGGTAACACACGGTGCCACAACCTGTAAAACTCACACAGCGTGTTCACAATGTCATCACAACCAGAGCGCTGCCATTATGTAAAGAAAAGGATCCTGGGTAATTCAGGGATAGGATATGCGGATACATGAATTTTACAATGTGCGGAGGGGGGACTTTATAGGGGTTCCTCCATATATTCAGGGTGCGTTTTTAGGGGCTCCTCCATATATTCAGGGTGCGTTTTTAGGGGCTCCTCCATATATTCAGGGTGTGTTTTTAGGGGCTCCTCCATATATTCAGGGTGTGTTTTTAGGGGCTCCTCCATATATTCAGGGTGTGCGGGTGTCTTTTTAGGGGCTCCTCCATATATTCAGGGTGTGCTGGTGTCTTTTTAGGGGCTCCTCCATATATTCAGGGTGTGCGGGTGTCTTTTTAGGGGCTCCTCCATATATTCAGGGTGTGTGGGTGTCTTTTTAGGGGCTCCTCCATATATTCAGGGTGTGTGGGTGTCTTTTTAGGGGCTCCTCCATATATTCAGGGTGTGCGGGTGTCTGTTTAGGGGTTCCTCCATATATTCAGGGTGTGCGGGTGTCTGTTTAGGGGCTCCTCCATATATTCAGGGTGTGCGGGTGTCTGTTTAGGGGCTCCTCCATATATTCAGGGTGTGCGGGTGTCTTTTTAGGGGCTCCTCCATATATTCAGGGTGTGCGGGTGTCTGTTTAGGGGTTCCTCCATATATTCAGGGTGTGCGGGTGTCTGTTTAGGGGCTCCTCCATATATTCAGGTGTGCGGGTGTCTTTTTAGGGGCTCCTCCATATATTCAGGGTGTGCGGGTGTCTGTTTAGGGGTTCCTCCATATATTCAGGGTGTGCGGGTGTCTTTTTAGGGGCTCCTCCATATATTCAGGGTGTGCTGGTGTCTTTTTAGGGGCTCCTCCATATATTCAGGGTGTGCGGGTGTCTTTTTAGGGGCTCCTCCATATATTCAGGGTGTGTGGGTGTGTTTTTTGGGCTCCTCCCATATATTCAGGGTGTGTGGGTGTGTTTTTAGGGCTCCTCCATATATTCAGGGTGTGCGGGTGTCTGTTTAGGGGTTCCTCCATATATTCAGGGTGTGCGGGTGTCTGTTTAGGGGCTCCTCCATATATTCAGGGTGTGCGGGTGTCTGTTTAGGGGCTCCTCCATATATTCAGGGTGTGCGGGTGTCTTTTTAGGGGCTCCTCCATATATTCAGGGTGTGCGGGTGTCTGTTTAGGGGTTCCTCCATATATTCAGGGTGTGCGGGTGTCTTTTTAGGGGCTCCTCCATATATTCAGGGTGTGTGGGTGTCTTTTTAGGGGCTCCTCCATATATTCAGGGTGTGTGGGTGTCTTTTTAGGGCTCCTCCATATATTCAGGGTGTGTGGGTGTCTTTTTAGGGGCTCCTCCATATATTCAGGGTGTGCGGGTGTGTTTTTAGGGGTTCCTCCATATATTCAGGGTGTGCGGGTGTGTTTTTAGGGGTTCCTCCATATATTCAGGGTGTGCGGGTGTGTTTTTAGGGGCTCCTCCATATATTCAGGGTGTGCGGGTGTCTTTTTAGGGGCTCCTCCATATATTCAGGGTGTGCGGGTGTCTTTTTAGGGGCTCCTCCATATATTCAGGGTGTGTGGGTGTCTTTTAGGGGCTCCTCCATATATTCAGGTGTGCGGGTGTGTTTTTAGGGGTTCCTCCATATATTCAGGGTGTGCGGGTGTCTTTTTAGGGGCTCCTCCATATATTCAGGGTGTGCGGGTGTCTTTTAGGGGCTCCTCCATATATTCAGGGTGTGTGGGTGTCTTTTTAGGGTCTCCTCCATATATTCAGGGTCTTTTTAGGGGCTCCTCCATATATTCAGGGTGTGCGGGTGTCTTTTTAGGGGCTCCTCCATATATTCAGGGTGTGCGGGTGTGTTTTTAGGGTTCCTCCATATATTCAGGGTGTGCGGGTGTCTTTTTGGTGGCTCCTCCATATATTCAGGGTGTGGTGGTGTCTTTTTAGGGGCTCCTCCATATATTCAGGGTGTGCGGGTATCTTTTAGGGGCTCCTCCATATATTCAGGGTGTGCGGGTGTCTTTTTAGGGGCTCCTCCATATATTCAGGGTGTGTGGGTGTCTTTTTAGGGGCTCCTCCATATATTCAGGGTGTGCTGGTGTCTTTTTAGGGGCTCCTCCATATATTCAGGGTGTGCGGGTGTCTTTTTAGGGTCTCCGCCATATATTCAGGGTGTGCGGGTGTCTTTTTAGGGGCTCCTCCATATATTCAGGGTGTTTGGGTGTTTCAATCCTCCTGCCAGTAGGCGGCGCTGTCTGTTCAGTCACGTGACCCGCTTCTCGCTGTTGCATGTAATGTAAGGCCGCAATACGTCTTCCTGCCTCGAGGTGGCGCTGTTGCTCAATGTGTATGGAGGCCTGTGCGCGGAAGGAGTGTCCTCCCACCAGCAGGGGTCGCTCCCCGCCGCTCGCTCCCATGCTGTCTCTATGGCGTTGTGTTGGCCTTAGTTACCGGGAGCCGGGATGTGGGTCCTGCCTGGCCGGGCCCGAGAGGCGACGGAAAGAACCGAGAAACACAGGAGGGAGCCCCGAGACCGTGTCTGGCCTTTAACACGTGTGTGTGACCCTGGTATTTATGGGGGGGCTGCTGGGATGTATGTGTGACCCTGGTATTTATGGGGGGGCTGCTAGGATGTGTGTGTGACCCTGGTATTTATGGGGGGCTGCTGGGATGTGTGTGTGACCCTGGTATTTATGGGGGCTGCTGGGATGTGTGTGTGACCCTGGTATTTATGGGGGGCTGGTGGGATGTGTGTGTGACCCTGGTATTTATGGGGGGCTGCTAGGATGTATGTGTGACCCTGGTATTTATGGGGGGCTGCTAGGATGTATGTGTGACCCTGGTATTTATGGGGGGCTGCTGGGATGTATGTGTGACCCTGGTATTTATGGGGGGGCTGCTAGGATGTATGTGTGACCCTGGTATTTATGGGGGCTGCTGGGATGTGTGTGTGACCCTGGTATTTATGGGGGGGCTGCTGGGATGTGTGTGTGACCCTGGTATTTATGGGGGATGCTGGGATGTGTGTGTGACCCTGGGATTTATGGGGGGATGCTGGGATGTGTGTGTGACCCTGGGATTTATGGGGGGATGCTGGGATGTGTGTGTGACCCTGGGATTTATGGGGGGGATGCTGGGATGTGTGTGTGACCCTGGTATTTATGGGGGGGGGCTGCTGGGATGTGTGTGTGTGTGTGTGTGACCCTGGGATTTATGGGGGGCTGCTGGGATGTGTGTGTGACCCTGGTATTTATGGGGGGCTGCTGGGATGTGTGTGTGACCCTGGTATTTATGGGGGGCTGCTGGGTGTGTGTGACCCTGGTATTTATGGGGGGGGGCTGCTGGGATGTGTGTGTGACCCTGATATTTATGGGGGGATGCTGGGATGTGTGTGTGACCATGGTATTTATGGGGGGCTGCTGGGATGTGTGTGTGACCCTGGTATTTATGGGGGGCTGCTGGGATGTGTGTGTGACCCTGGTATTTATGGGGGGGGCTGGGAAATGTGTGTGTGACCCTGGTATTTATGGGGGGGCTGCTGGGATGTGTGTGTGACCCTGGTATTTATGGGGGGATGCTGGGATGTGTGTGTGACCCTGGGATTTATGGGGGGCTGCTGGGATGTGTGTGTGACCCTGGTATTTATGGGGGGCTGCTGGGATGTGTGTGTGACCCTGGTATTTATGGGGGGCTGCTGGGATGTGTGTGTGACCCTGGTATTTATGGGGGGCTGGTGGGATGTGTGTGTGACCCTGGTATTTATGGGGGGGCTGCTAGGATGTATGTGTGACCCTGGTATTTATGGGGGGGCTGCTAGGATGTATGTGTGACCCTGGTATTTATGGGGGGGCTGCTGGGATGTATGTGTGACCCTGGTATTTATGGGGGGCTGCTGGGATGTGTGTGTGACCCTGGTATTTATGGGGGGCTGCTGGGATGTGTGTGTGACCCTGGTATTTATGGGGGATGCTGGGATGTGTGTGTGACCCTGGATTTATGGGGGATGCTGGGATGTGTGTGTGACCCTGGGATTTATGGGGGGATGCTGGGATGTGTGTGTGACCCTGGTATTTATGGGGGGGGCTGCTGGGATGTGTGTGTGTGTGTGTGTGTGTGTGTGTGTGACCCTGGGATTTATGGGGGCTGCTGGGATGTGTGTGTGACCCTGGTATTTATGGGGGCTGCTGGGATGTGTGTGTGACCCTGGTATTTATGGGGGGCTGCTGGGTGTGTGTGACCCTGGTATTTATGGGGGGGCTGCTGGGATGTGTGTGTGACCCTGATATTTATGGGGGGATGCTGGGATGTGTGTGTGACCATGGTATTTATGGGGGGCTGCTGGGATGTGTGTGTGACCCTGGTATTTATGGGGGGCTGCTGGGATGTGTGTGTGACCCTGGTATTTATGGGGGGCTGGGAAATGTGTGTGTGACCCTGGTATTTATGGGGGGGGGCTGCTGGGATGTGTGTGTGACCCTGGTATTTATGGGGGGATGCTGGGATGTGTGTGTGACCCTGGGATTTATGGGGGGCTGCTGGGATGTGTGTGTGACCCTGGGATTTATGGGGGGCTGCTGGGATGTGTGTGTGACCCTGGTATTTATGGGGGGATGCTGGGATGTGTGTGTGACCCTGGTATTTATGGGGGCTGCTGGGATGTGTGTGTGACCCTGGTATTTATGGGGGGGGGCTGCTGGGATGTGTGTGACCCTGGTATTTATGGGGGGCTGTTGGGATGTGTGTGTGTGACCCTGGTATTTATGGGGGGATGCTGGGATGTGTGTGTGTGACCCTGGTATTTATGGGGGGCTGCTGGGAAATGTGTGTGTGACCCTGGTATTTATGGGGGGCTGCTGGGATGTGTGTGTGACCCTGGTATTTATGGGGGGGATGCTGGGATGTGTGTGTGACCCTGGTATTTATGGTTGGCTGCTGGGATGTGTGTGTGACCCTGGGATTTATGGGGGGCTGCTGGGATGTGTGTGTGACCCTGGTATTTATGGGGGGATGCTGGGATGTGTGTGTGACCCTGGGATTTATGGGGGGATGCTGGGATGTGTGTGTGACCCTGGGATTTATGGGGGGCTGCTGGGATGTGTGTGTGACCCTGGTATTTATGGGGGGGCTGCTAGGATGTGGTCATCTAAACTTGGGGTGCTCAGGTTTGGCCCTCTAAATGGTCCAGAAGACTGGAAATGTGCCCATTCACAAGAAGGGTAGTAGGGAGGAATCTGGGAACTATAGGCCAGTTAGTCTTACGTCAGTAGTGGGGAAATTAATGGAAACCATGTTAAAGGAAAGGATTGTTGAACATCTAAAAACACATAGATTACAGGATCAGAAACAACATGATGGGTTTACCTCAGGGAGATCATGCCAAACTAATCTTATTGATTTTTTTGATTGGGTAACAAAAATAAGATTAGTTTGGCATGATCTCCCTGAGGTAAACCCATGTTGTTTGCAATTGAGTTTTAATGTGGATAAGTGCAAGATAATGCACCTGGGACGTAAAAACCCAAGGGCTGAATATAGAATATTTGATACAGTCCTAACCTCAACATCTGAGGAAAGGGATTTAGGGGTCATTATTTCAGAGGATCTAAGGGTAAGTAGTCAATGTAATAGAGCAGCAGGAAATGCTGGCAGAATGCTTGGAAATGCTGGCAGAATGCTTGGTTGTGTAGGGAGAGGTATTAGCAGTAGGAAAAGGGAAGTGCTCATGCCACTGTACAGAGCACTGGTGAGACCTCACTTGGAGTACTGTGTGCAGTACTGGAGACCGTATCTCCAGAAGGATATAGACATCTTAGAGAGAGTTCAGAGAAGGGCTACTAAAATGGTGTACGGCTTGAAGGAGAAAAGTTACCAAGAAAGGCTTAATGATCTTAACATGTACAGCTTGGAAAAAAGACGAGACAGAGGAGATATGATAGAAACATTTAAATACGTAAAGGGAATCCACAAGGTAGAGGAAGGGAGTATATTTAAAAGGAAACAAAGTAGCAAAACAAGAGGACATAGTCTTAGATTAGAGGGGCAAAGGTTTAAAGGTAACATCAGGAAGCATTATTTTACTGAGAGGGTGGTGGATACATGGAACAGTCTTCCAGTAGAAGTGGTAGAGGCCAAAACAGTAATTGAATTTAAGCAAGCATGGGATAGGCATAAGGCTATCCTAAACAAAAGATAAATCCAGGTAAAGTATCCATGTAATTGGGCGACTAGATGGGCCGAAAGGTTCTTATCTGCCCACATTTTTCTATGTTTGAAACTACAGTTGTGTTCAAAATTATTCATCCCCCACTGAAATTGAATGTTTTGGCCAGTTTGACATTGATTTTGATCATTCAGTCATCTTGCTTACAATTAAATCAAAGAGGCACGTGTAGGTCAGACAAATATAACATAACATTTATAATGAAATAAGCACAAATGTCTTTTCTGTGCTCACATCATTATCAGTTTGATTCAACCCCCAAGTGACATTCAATCTTAGTACTTA
The DNA here is from genome assembly GCA_009667805.1 of Leptobrachium leishanense. NCBI lineage: Eukaryota > Metazoa > Chordata > Amphibia > Anura > Megophryidae > Leptobrachium > Leptobrachium leishanense. The sequence goes on from CM019071.1 coordinate 142,802,305, forward strand.
GTACAACATCCTTTTACAGTTATAACAGCTTTTAAACGTGAAGCATAGCTTGACACAAGTGTCTTGCAGCGATCTACGGGTATCTTCGCCCATTCGTCATGGGCAAAAGCCTCCAGTTCAGTCACATTCTTAGGCTTGCGCACTGCAACTGCTTTCTTTAAGTCCCACCAGAGGTTCTCAATCGGATTTAAATCAGGTGACTGCGATGGCCACTCCAAAATGTTCCAGCCTTTAATCTGCAACCATGCTCTAGTGGACTTGGAGGTATGCTTGGGATCATTGTCCTGTTGAAAGGTCCAACGTCTCCCAAGCCTCAGGTTTGTGACGGACTGCATCACATTGTCATCCAATATCTCCTGGTACTGAAGAGAATTCATGGTACCTTGCACACGCTGAAGCTTCCCTGTACCTGCAGAAGCAAAACAGCCCCAAAGCATGATTGACCCCCCGCCATGCTTCACAGTAGGCAAGGTGTTCTTTTCTTCATAGGCCTTGTTCTTCCTCCTCCAAACATAGCGTTGATCCATGGGTCCAAACAGTTCTAATTTTGTTTCATCAGTCCACAGAACACTATCCCAAAACTTCTGTGGTTTGTCCACATGACTTTTGGCATACTGCAGTCGACTCTTCTTATTCTTTGGAGACAGCAAGGGGGTGCGCCTGGGAGTTCTGGCATGAAGGCCTTCATTACGCAGTGTGCACCGTATTGTCTGAGCTGAAACTTCAGTACCCACATCTGACAAATCTTTTCTCAGTTCCTCAGCAGTGACACGGGGACTTTTCTCCACTCTACGCTTCAGGTAGCGCACAGCAGTCGAAGTCAGCATCTTCTTTCTGCCACGACCAGGTAGCGTTTCAACAGTGCCCTTTGCCTTGAATTTGCGAATGATGCTTCATATGGTCTCTCTTGGTATGTTTAACATCTTTGCAATCTTCTTATAGCCATTGCCCTTCCTGTGAAGAGTAATCACCTCTTCTCTTGTCTTCCTGGACCATTCTCTTGACTTCACCATGTTTGTAACCACACCAGTAAATATCTAGAAGGAGCTGAGTATCACAGTCATTTTAAAGCTGCCTAATTGGTGCTTATTATGCTTTATTGCTGCTCCGTGACATCCACAGGTGTTTCCAATACCTGATTGAAAACACTTGAATGAACCTCTGTTCTTCAGAGTGGTAGTCTTTAAGGGGTTGAATAATTGTGTCAATGAAGAATTCACAAAAGAAACATTTACTACTGTATTACAAAACCAATTGATGTCATTTTAGTTGCATATGGTTCTTTAAAAAGTCCTTGTAGGATTTCATTCTGAATACAATTACAAATGTCACTAAATTCCCTAAAACCCTTTACAGCATTGGGGGTTGAATAATTTTGAACACCACTGTACATGTCCCATCATGCTCTGTTGATCTAATGTCTGGTTGTGCATCATGGGAGTTGTAGTTCCAAAACGGCTGGGGTGCGGAATGTGATCCCCTGATCTAACCAATCAGATCGTTGATTCGCCGGTGCAGCTGCTGATGTGAGTCGTTCTAAGCCGCAACCGTTTCCATTTTTTTAGGTCTCTCCGGCCGGCACCACATTTCCTGAATGACATTTCCCGGCTGGCCGTATGACTTCAGTGCCCTTCCTGCTCGCCCGGTTCTCGTTCTATACAGATCTGGCCGCACCGCCGGTGTTTTCGGTAGCCATGCCACCCCATAAAAATCAAAAAGCAGAGTAAAGCAGGACTGGGGGCCTCCTCCCGCCATGCCGATAAGAATGGACGAGCAAAAGCCTGGCGTCGCCCCGCTCCTCGAAGACGAAGGATGCAGCGATGCCGCAGCGCACGGAGGTGCCGGAAGCGGCGAGCTGACCAGGTCTAAATACAGGGACATCGAGGAGTGGATTGACACGCAGGAGAAACGGAAGGGCCCTCCGTGCGACGAGAAGCTGATCCGCTCCCCTTACAGAGCCGCCGTCGCCGGTAAAAACGGTGAAAAACCTCTGGTTCCCAGACCACCGAACCGACCAAACCCCAGGCTTCCCAAACTGGAGCGCGCGCTTTCCCTCGATGAAAAGCAGTGGAGGAGGAGGTTAAAGGCGAGCCAGGAAAGCCTGACCGACCCCAACGAGACGGCATCGTCCAGCGGATCCCTCCCTGACGCCTCAGCCGCTCTGAATCCCGCGAGTCGTCTCCACGACGACCGCAGCCGTGGATCGTTGCCGAGCGAGCCCAGCAGCTCCTCGCTGGGGTCCTCTTACCCCGTCGTCGTTGAAAGAAGCTCCACTCGCTTCTCTCCCAATGCCCCAAGGCCCGAGGCGGCGTCAGATTTTCCAGGAAACAGCACGGCGGCGACGAGGTCCCTGCTGGGCGAGGTGAAACCAGTGACTCCCCTGCCCCAGATCGACGTGAACATCTCCTCCAGGGCGCTCAGGACGGCTAATAGGATAGACCCGGATTACGCGGATTACAAGCATTCTTCCCGGCACAGACTGCTCCGGCAGAGCAGCAGCCTGAGCGACACCCGGCTCCACAGCGGCATGGTGTGCAACCAGTGCTCCAATGAGTCCATGAAGTCCACGTACAGCCTGCTCACCCCTCTGCGCTCCCAGGATGTGCGCAACAGGTCAGGAACCACCGGGCCGAGCGTCGGCTGCGTCCGCCTTCAATTACACGTCCCACCGGAATATAGATATATCTGTGTATATTAAACAGGCGGCTTAGAACTTAAACCAGACGGTCACCGGCCGCCCCCTGCCATGTGACCCGGGAGGGTGTATGTCCCAAGTAAGGGGGTTCACCTGGTAAGAGCCAGGCGTTGGGGGGTTCACCTGGTAAGAGCCTGACATTAGGGGGTACAGTGACATAGTGTCGGCGTGATCAGATTTTGTACCCAGCTGCCCGTGTTTTTCCGTTAGATCTTTATTTCTGTGCCGCGCTGTGACTTTGCCACGCTGTGACGTTGCCGCGCTGTGATGATGCCGCGCTGTGACGTTGCTGCGCTGTGACGATGCCGCGCTGTGACGTTGCCGCGCTGTGACGTTGCCGCGCTGTGACGATGCCGCGCTGTGACGTTGCTGCGCTGTGACGATGCCGCGCTGTGACGTTGCCGCGCTGTGACGATGCCGCGCTGTGACGTTGCTGCAGTGTGACGATGCCGCGCTGTGACGTTGCTGCAGTGTGACGATGCCGCGCTGTGACGTTGCCGCGCTGTGACGATGCCGCGCTGTGACGTTGCCGCGCTGTGACGATGCCGCGCTGTGACGTTGCTGCAGTGTGACGATGCCGCGCTGTGACGTTGCCGCGCTGTGACGATGCCGCTCTGTGACGATGCCGCGCTGTGACGTTGCCGCGCTGTGACGATGCCGCGCTGTGACAATGCCGCGCTGTGACGTTGCCGCGCTGTGACGATGCCGCGCTGTGACGTTGCCGCGCTGTGACGATGCCGCGCTGTGACGTTGCCGCGCTGTGATGATGCCGCGCTGTGCCGTTGCCACGCTGTGCCGTTGCCACGCTGTGACGATGCTGTGACGTTGCCACGCTGTGACGATGCTGTGACGATGCCGCGCTGTGACGTTGCCGCGCTGTGACGATGCCGCGCTGTGACGTTGCTGCGCTGTGACGATGCCGCGCTGTGACGTTGCCGCGCTGTGACGATGCCGCGCTGTGACGTTGCTGCAGTGTGACGATGCCGCGCTGTGACGTTGCTGCAGTGTGACGATGCCGCGCTGTGACGTTGCCGCGCTGTGACGATGCCGCGCTGTGATGTTGCCGCTCTGTAACGTATATTTTATACATTTTCTGGAATGTTTGGCTGAATTTTTACCTTTTCTTTTTTTCACGTTTTTTTCTATGGCTTCAGAATTTGTCGGTTGTGTCGGGGACGTCGCCGGGTTTCGCTGACGCTGACTGTTGTCGCTCTGTTTTTTTTTCTTTGGTTTTTATATAAATGTCTTTTTCTGCTTGTTTTACTGTTAAGGCAAATCAACTTTATGGGGGAGGGGCGGGGGGTGTATATGCTTGCATTTTTCTTTCACATTCTTTCTGTCTGACTCGCTCACCCGCTTTTTTGCTGTATTTTCTCGCTCGCTTGCGTTTTGTATTTTCTCGCTTGCGTTTTGTTTTTTTTCTCGCTCATCCTTCTTTTTCTCTTTCCACCCCCAGATGCGTAACCTTGCATTTATCCTCATTGAGCCGTGTCTGCCCGGTGGTTTAATAGGAGACGTCTCGCCCTGCAGATAGTCTTACCTTACAGTGATTTGTGTTTGTGTGCGGCTGAACACCCCAGTGCATTATGGGGGATGCTCTCGCTGCTCGCGCTCCTCACTTGCTTGAAGTCGTTCAGGTTATTCACATGAGGAGGTTCCTGGGATCTGGCGCTGAACGGGTTAAACCATCTGCATGGAAAGTGATTTGCGTCACTTTCCTGTAGGAGTAAGCGATGCGGGCGAGCGGGGCGATGTCTGTGCGGGTGAGCGGGGCGATGTCTGTGCTGGATTCATGGACAGGAGCAACACAGTCTGTTTGGTCCTTCCCGTGTCCTCTCACCCCACTCTGACCCCATGCAGCCCCTGTCTCATCCCTCTCGCCCCACTCTGACCCCGTGCGGCCCCTGTCTCATCCCTCTCGCCCCACTCTGACCCTGTGCGGCCCCTGTCTCATCCCTCTCGCCCCACTCTGACCCTGTGCGGCCCGTCTCATCCCTCTCGCCCCACTCTGACCCTGTGCGGCCCCTGTCTCATCCCTCTCGCCCCACTCTGACCCTGTGCGGCCCCTTTCTCATCCCTCTCGCCCCACTCTGACCCTGTGCGGCCCTTGTCTCATCCCTCTCGCCCCACTCTGACCCTGTGCGGCCCCTGTCTCATCCCTCTCGCCCCACTCTGACCCTGTGCGGCCCCTGTCTCATCCCTCTCGCCCTACTTTGACCCTGTGGAGCCCCTGTCTCATCCCTCTCGCCCACTCTGACCCTGTGCGGCCCCTGTCTCATCCCTCTCGCCCCACTCTGACCCTGTGCGGCCCCTGTCTCATCCCTCTCGCCCCACTCTGACCCTGTGCGACCCCTGTCTCATCCCTCTCGCCCCACTCTGACCCTGTGCGGCCCCTGTCTCATCCCTCTCGCCCCACTCTGACCCTGTGCGGCCCCTGTCTCATCCCTCTCGCCCCACTCTGACCCTGTGCGGCCCCTGTCTCATCCCTCTCGCCCTACTTTGACCCTGTGGAGCCCCTGTCTCCTCCCTCTCGCCCCGTGAGACCTCTGCCCCAGCTCTTATCGCCCCATTGTCCCTTTTGCACCTTTGCCTCATCCGTCTTTTAACAATTTCACGCAATCCCTGTGCAAACAAAGACCATCTTGCTGCACCCGGCGGCCGTGACTCCGGACTGCCTACCCCCACAATGCCCAGCCAGCCGCTATACCATGTGATGTATGAGTAGGTGCGATGCTCTGCTGCCGTGTCTGACCATCTTTCTCCCCAGGAGTTATTTGGAAGGCAGCCTCCTGGCCAGCGGCGCATTGCTGGGAGCCGACGAGCTGGACCGATACTTCCCGGAGAGGCGGCTGGGGATCTTTATTGTGACCTGGAACATGCAGGGACGGAAGGTGAGCGCGATCCGGCCGCCTCGTCACGGAATCCGCCGCCGCGTCAGGGAACCCGCCGCCTCGTCACGGAACCCGCCGCCTCGTCACGGAACCCGCCGCCTCGTCAGGGAACCCGCCGCCTCGTCACGGAACCCGCCGCCTCGTCACGGAACCCGCCGCCTCGTCACGGAACCCGCCGCCTCGTCACGGAACCCGCCGCCAGACGTGTGACTTTGTAACGAATCCTCTCATTAAGCGTCAGCGGGAGAATGGGCCGCGGCGCTGAACGAGTTAAAAAGCTCGTGATTTCCCCCAGTTTGGCCAAATTTATAGAAAATCGTGCACATGGCACAGCTCTGTATGGGATTACCCAGGAGCCCGCGGGGCCCGGCCCATGGACTCATCAGGACCTGATCCAGGCTGCAACAGCTTCACCTTAGCCCATTCCTTCCCAGCCCGGCTCCTCAGGTCCTCCTAACAGGACAGGTTTGCAGGATATGTGACGCACAGGTGACATGATTTGCTGCTCAGTGATTGCAGGATTCAGAATGTGTTTCCCCGAGGTGATCCTGAAAACCTGTCCTGTTAGGGGGATCTGAGGGCTGCATTAACCCATACCATGCCAGCATTTAACCCTATTAACGCGGCTCGGCGTAGCCTCGTGATGAGTCGGGGGAGCTGCGTCTTTTCCCTATAGGATCCCCACGCGTTTCACGTTATATTTATATTCTTTCCTTTACCGCGTCGGCTATAAATAGCTTTTCTTTCCTGCTCGGAGCTTTGTGTGATCCCGGGAGATCATCTCTGCAGGCGACAACAGCGTCTGCTCCGCTCCATCCGGCAGCGCGCGCCAGCTCACCCGCGGGGCTTCTATCAGCTGTGACCCCCCCCCCCCTGCGAGCGTACAAACCTCATACAAAAAGTACACACACACACACACACACGTTCAGTTCGTCGGGTGCTTAGTTCCCAGAGATGCGGCTGCTCCGGGGTCGTTTTTTTGTATCAATAAAGTCGCCGGCGAGCGCCGTTTCCGTTTTAATGATGCACATAAAGCGCTGGATGTTTCAGGGCGCCCCCCCCCCCCCCCCCGCAGCGTCACAATCTGTGCGAGCGAATATATTCTATATATTATCTTTCTTTCATAAATCCAGGAAAGAGCCGTTCACTTCGTGCGTCGAATCCTCCAACCCTTTTACTTATTGAATAAAGCCGCCTTCCTGACGCCGCGCCGCTCGTACCGCAGCCGGGGCTCATCATTTCCTGCCCTTCAGAAACAGAGATTCACATAAAATGCAACAAAAATATTTGTGTTTGTTTTTTATAAACTCCATATTTCCAAAACAAGATCAGCTGGTTTTATCCTTTTTAAGGCGGCGACGGCTGAGCGTCTGTGTATTGTATGTTCCATCGTCCCAGAGACTCCGTTATGAGAGATGCAGGTTTCGACTGCCCTTCAGTTACACACACACACCAACACACACACACCATACAACACACACACACATACCATACAACATGCTGTGTGTGTTCTGTGCTCTGTGTTCTATGCTCTGTGTGTGTGTTCTATGCAGTGTATGTGTGTCGTATGGGGTGTGTGTGTCGTGTGGGGTGTGTGCACAGCATACAACACACACACACAGCATACAACACACACACACCAACACACAGCATACAACACAGCATACAACACACACACAGCATACAACACACACAGCATACAACACGCACACACACAGCATACAACACGCACACACACAGCATACAACATGCACACAGCATACAACACACACAGTATACAACACAACACAGTATACAACACAACACAGCATACAACACACACAGCATACAACACACACAGCATACAACACACACAGCATACAACACACACACAGCATACAACACACACAGCATACAACACAGCATATAACACAACACCTACACACCGCATACAACACACACACAGCATACAACACACACACCAACACACAGAATACAACACAGCATACAACACACACACACGGCATACAACACACACAGCATACAACACACACACAGCATACAACACACACACAGCATACAACACACACACCGCATACAGCACACACACACCGCATACAGCACACACACACCGCATACAGCACACACACACCGCATACAGCACACACACACCGCATACAGCACACACACACCGCATACACACACACAGCATACAACACATACACACACACAGCATACAACACATACACAGCATACAACAACACACACAGCATACAACACACACAGCATACAACACACACAGCATACAACACACACACTGCATACAGCATACACACACACAGCATACAACACACACACACAGCATACAACACACACACACAGCATACAACACACACACAAAAGAAAACATTTAATGTAATTAAAAACCATTGACTTTTCAAGGCGGTGATAAAGGCCTTTAGGGGCTGAAACGGTGTGATTATTTTTTTTTCATTTATTATAATAAATGTTAAATGTGTTTTTTTTTATTTAAAAAAAAAAAACCTGGGTGCCGCCTCTAAATATCCTGTGTGTATATACAGTATATATAATGTCATGGTGAACCTCGGCACGCCAGATGTTTTGGAAATACAAAACAATGATGCCGAGCCGGCCTTAATGCTGTCAAAGCATCATGGGACATGTAGTTTCAAAACATCTGGGGTGCTGAGGTTCACCATTACTGTCCTGTCGTCTTTACATCTGCAGGAGCTCCCGGAGAGCCTCGACGACCTGTTACTGCCTCCAGATGACGACTTCGCCCAGGACATGTACGTGATCGGGGTGCAGGAAGGCAGCCCGGACAGGTAGGCCTCGCGCCCCCATAATGAATGTTACGGCTCACCGTGAGGACGCTCTATCCATCTGTGCAAGAGAAATGTAAAATGTGCTGGCGGCTCTGCGGTACGTGCTCTGCTTTGCTGACGGCTCTGCGACGCACGCTCTGCTTTGACGACTCTGTGACGCGTGTTCTGCTTTGACGGCTCTGCAACACGCATTCTGGTTCGATGGCTCTGTGATGCGCATTTTGCTTTGCTGACGACTTTGTGATGCACGTTCTGCTGATGGCTCTGCTGACGGCTCTGCAACTCGCACTCTGCTTTGACAGCTCTGCGAGGACCCTGTTTGCAGAAGCAGAGCTGCTCACTGCCGCTTTTCTACATATAGTAAGAGACGCTTTCTCAGACCAAACCTGTGCCGACTCACTCTTTATATTCTTGTCGTTTTAGGATCAGATTCCTACGAGCAGTGGTCGCCGTTTAGCAGATCCTCCCCATTCTTGTTTTCTGCTCTTTTTGCAATGCTATAAAGGCAGTGGTTCCCAGCCCTGCTCCTCAGGTACCCCTAACAGACCAGGTTTGCATGATCACCTTGGGGGAAATGCAGACTGAATCCTGCAATCACTAAGCAGCAAATCATATAAACCGTGCTGTGCTTCAGATATCCTGCAAACCTGGCCTGTTAGTGGGACCTGAGGAGCAGGGTTGGGAAAAACTGCTCTGACGAGGTGCCGGTTTTCCATTTTTTTGCACGTGGCAGAGATGAAATGTGAACGCAAGTGATGGGCTCCGAGCTCTTCACTATCAGCACTGAGTGATGTGTAGATAGGTGGTGGTAGGATCACATGACCACGTGTGAGGGACAAGCACATCTGACCTGCTGTCTGACCCTTTCTTTCCAGGAGGGAATGGGAGATCCGACTCCAAGAAACCCTGGGACCACATTACATCTTGCTCCATTCCTCCGGCCATGGCGTCCTCTACCTCTCCATATTCATCAGGCGTGACCTCATCTGGTTCTGCTCAGGTATGTTAGTTTGGGGGACTCCATCTCCCATGATGCTCAGCCAATCATTAGGTTGGTGGAGTCTCATGGGAGATGTAGTTCCAAAACTCTGGGGGCCAAGGTTGCTGATTTCACATTTTGTCTCTGTCACGTGGTGTCAGCGGTGGGATTTCACATTTTGTCTCCGTCACGTGGTGTCAGCGGTGGGATTTTACATTTTGTCCCCGACACGTGGTGTCAGCGGTGGGATTTTACATTTTGTCCTCGTCAGTGGTGGGATTTTACATTTTGTCTCCGTCACGTGGTGTCAGCGGTGGGATTTTACACTTGTCAGCTCTGATTGCAGATGAGGGGACACTCTGTGTGTAGTGTTGTGCGATGCTTTCCATTCCCGCCGTCTCACACGTCTCTTCCATGTTTTATTGCTGCTCAGAGGTGGAATTTTCCACCGTCACCACCAGAATGGTTTCGCAGATCAAGACCAAAGGGGCCCTGGCCGCGTCCTTCACCTTTTTTGGGACCTCGTTCCTCTTCATCAACTCGCACTTTACGTGTAAGTAAGCGCCTGCGTGACGTCTCGCGGCGAGTGTTTAAACTCGCTGTAGAGCGCTACCGTCTCCCCTGAGCTGACTGTTCTACAGTTAACCCTTTCACGATGCAGGAAGTATCCACACCTGAGTGGGAGGACTCGCCGTCCTGCTGCTGATGACACCACAGAGATAGCGTTGCAGAAACCCTCTGCTGGTTGGGCCAGGACCTCTCTATGGCAACAAAGCATCTTCCTGCAGCATCCGTGGCTCCTGGTGATGCAGGAGTTTCCAGCCCCCAGCGGCGCGACCCTCTCACGATACAAAAAAATAACTTAAAGCCCCTGGAAATGGCAACTTATATCAGAATAACTGTATTGTTTAATAACATTATAAATCTGTGTGTAAACACGCTCAGGTTTGACACAAATGTTTCCCTTTATCCGCCTGTTCTGGGATTAAATCTGCTGGTGTCGTGCGGCTGTTTATTCATATTATTGTCAGATTTATGGCCCCAGTCAACGCTCCTCCTCCTCCTCCTCATTGTAATTTAAAAGGCTCTTTAATGTATTTATATTTACATTGCTTTGTTGGGATGCACCAAAATTTCAGCCACCGACATTATCGGTCGAAAAAAATAAATAAGTAAAAAAATCGGCCAAGAATCAGTCATCCGAGCCAGGGCCTGCTTGGCCAGTGCTCCAAGCTCAGGCCAGTCCCTGGCTCGGCCTGGCCTCCAGGCCCAGGTTCGGATGCTGGTTTTCGGCCGAGCTGATCCTGAATTTTCGGTATCTGCTGGAAATTTTAATTTCGGTGTATCACTACTATTTTGTGCTCTATGGGTTTAGGCCGGTGTCAGACGGACGCAGTGATCACGTCCTGTCGCCGCACAGCTTAACGTCCGTCGTAGCACAGAATCATGATCAATAGAGACCCACACACTAAGGGCGTCCGCAACGAACTGCGCACACACAACACACACGGCAAACGGACGCAAGTTAGGCAAGAAGGTAAAACCACTAACACGGACGCGCAGAGTGCGCCACGTCCGCATAGCGTTGTGTGTGAGTGATGAGATGCCAGACGCAGCGCATTTGCGACGTCCAGCACCTTGACGCACACCATGCCTTTTCATATTAAGTTGTTTCCCATAGTTCCTTTTTTCTCTCTACGTCCGTCAACAAAAAAACAGACCGTGTGGTGTCTACAGTATCTTCCGTCAGTACGTCCGTCCGTCTGTCTGTTATGCAGGCACGCAGAGTGCGCTCAGACTGCGTTCATCTGACATTAGCCTTAATGTGTTTTTTTTATATATTCTTACCCCCCCCCCCCTTCCTTTTTAAACAGCCGGAGACTCGAAGGTTTCTGACCGAATCCTCGACTACAAGAAGATCATAGAGGGTCTCCCGCTCCCCAAAAACATCCCAGACACAAACCCCTATCGCTCAAATCCCAGTGAGTAACAAGAAACTGGTTTTGGAGGGGGGGGACACCCCCCTCCCCATGCTGGGGGTACACATTAAGCATCCGATTGCATATGGGGGGCCTGGGTACAGCTTAAAAGCTCACCCTGTATTCTGGCTCCTGTAATGCAGCACTAAAGTTTGTTGATTGTTTTGTAACCGTGAGGGAGGGGGGGGGCTGCTCTTTGCAGCTTGTTTACAGTAATACAGGGGGATAGGAGTGAGGTGTCAGAATGTAGTATCTTCCTGGGGTGCGGATATGTGGATTTATGTTCACGCAGCATCAAGTAATGACATTTAGATGGGTCGACTGGAGAAAGTCCGTCGCACTAAAACTCCCATCATGCTCTCTGGGCCTGTTTCTTGCATTCTCTGCCCGTTCACTTTGCCCTGTGCTCCTTGTCCGCTGTACGTGGTTACAAGCTGTGTGTAACCCGCCTGCATGTCACCCTTTTTGTGTTCTTGTTTTAAATGGAACCAGTGGACGTCACGAGCCGATTCGACGAGGTCTTCTGGTTCGGCGATTTCAATTTCCGGCTGAACAAGGACCGGGCGGGAGTGAACTCGATCTTGCAGAGCAAGCTGGACAGGGACATGTCTCGCCTCTTGCAGCACGATCAGCTGCTCAAGACCATGCACGACGGTAAGGGGCAGCTCTCTCATTATACACAACATCACCCCCCCCCCATGTTTACAGCTGCTGCAGCACTTCATGCAGATCTGACTCCTCTTTCGCATCCGCAGGCTCCATATTTAAAGGCTTCGAAGAGGCCGAGATCCGTTTCCTGCCGACATACAAGTTCGACATCGGGAGCGACACATACGACTCCACGTCGAAGCAGAGGACTCCTTCATACACTGTAATGTACCTCATCATGACGATTGCATTTCCCACACTGAAAACTGCCATCAACCCTTTCACTACCAAGGCCTCTCCTGGGGGCCCCATACCCAGTGTAGTCAATATGTTTATCTACAGGAGAAACGCAAAGGGATTTACTTTATTGCGATGGGAATTCATTTGGCCTCCAGAACATGTCGATAAAGTTGTAGCACCTTGATTGCACAATGCCCGAGGCACTGACAGGGTTATTCAAAGAGCACTGGAATTCCATTGCTCTTTTATTCCCTGCCCTTTGGGGAGTCAAATTCGATGACCCTGTGGTGAATTCGGCATTCACCGCAGGTTCCACAAAGTGCAGGGGACTCCGCCGAACGCACCTGAAAAAATGATGATCCGCTGCAAAAGCCGCCAGACGCGTCCGAAAAGCTGCCAAAAAAAACATTGGATCGATCCGATAAGCCACCGAAAAAAATGGCGACTGCAGCAGACGATCCGCCGAACGTGTATGAAAAAAGCCGACAATCCGCCGAACAGAGCGCCGGAAAAAGCCAACGAATGGGTAAACAAAACAACAACAAAAAAACACCACTGCTGTTTGCAAAAAAGATACTGCACGAAGATGCCTGAAAATAACATCGAAGGTCTATTACACAAAAAAGAGCTATTTAAAAATCACGGGGGAAAATTTGCCGATTAAAGCCTAAAATAGAGACTTTTTGCTGCAGATTAAAAGAATAAACGGTTTATTAGACATTGCGTAAAAACGGGAATATTTTTTACATTGAAACCTATGGGATTCAGAACCTGCCGAATGAAAACACCAAACATCAGGACATTTCACTGACATTTCTCTGCTCTTCGGTGTCTGTGAATAGATTAACCATTGCTTCTCTATGGGGGATTTCACTGCCGCCGAAAATCACCGTATTTCACAGGCAATTCACCAAAATTTGGTGAACTGCCATCTTTTTGAATGGCCCCGAAATGGCACCGTACCGGGAAATTCACAGTTCGGTGCAATTGCGGAGTCAATTTGGCTCTTTCTGAATAATCCCTTAAAACTTTATAAATCCAGCTGGGAATGTGTCTGTATGACATCTCCCCACCTGATCCTGCAAGGAGACCTGAACTGCAGTAACTCCTTCTGGCCAGCAGGCGGGGACATCTCCCCACTGATCCTGCACAGAGGCCTGAACTGCAGTAACTCCTTCTGGCCAGCAGGTGGTGACGTCTCCCTGTCACGCAGGTTATTGCACTGAGGAATACATTGAGAATATTCCCAGATATTTTTTTACGCACACACCGGCTCCAGACAATTTTTATGTAAAGTCCCTTGGTAATGAAGGGGTTAAAATCCATTTCTCCTCCTAATAACTCTGCTGTGAAACACATGTTGCGTTCGGACGCCGGGCGCCATTTATTGTGTATTTTTTTTTACTTACTAGGACCGAGTGGTGTATAAGAGTCGGCATAAAGGGGACATCCACGTCGCGAAATACGCCTCCTGCTCGCTGATGAAGACGTCTGATCACCGGCCGGTTTTCGGGTTGTTTGAAGTGCGGATCAGACCGGGCAGAGACAAGTAAGCGTCACACGCCCATACTGTCAAGCGTTTTCTATGGGACAATTTCGGTGCCGCCGAATCGCACAGTATTTGGCAAAGTGACACCTTAGTGAATAGACGAACTGACCCAAAATTGCCTTTTTTTTCCTCCCCCCTCCCCCATGGGATGGCAGAACTGCTTAATGTCTCTTCGTTTAACCACTTGGCTGCAGAGGACGCGCTTAGTGTGTCGTCTTGAGCCCGTTCAGCATGCAGGTGATGCGCTGAGAGCACCCTCACTTAGCAGCCAGGGGATCGGCCAGTATTTCAGCCGATCATTGTGGTCTCACAGTGCGGTGTCAGCCCCGCCTCTGGGACCCCCGCGAGAGCAGTGACATCATTACACCAGGCGCTATGACACCTATTTCAGACACCAGAGCCCCTTGCACCTCTCTTTCTCTCCCCTGCCAGGAAATAAAGGCAGGCATCACTGGGAAGGGCACAGTCTGCCCTTCCCAGCGGTGCCTGTCTTTAACCTATATGGGGCTGGATCGCAATTCAGTCCTCTCCTGAAGGAAGCTGACATCTTGGATGTCAGCCAAGCCTCTGGGATCTCTTCCCCCCCCCCCCGCAACAAATGACATCATCACGCACGGATGTACAGAAATAGGGAAAAACTATTGTACAAAAAAAAAATCTAAAGTGTGAACAATCCTTTATTTGCACCAGATCAATCGCTGACTTGCTTCTCTCCTGGTTGTGTTCTCAGCATCCCTCTCGCTGCAGGACAGTTTGACAGAGAGCTCTACCTGCTGGGGATCAAAAGGCGAAGCTCCCGGGAACTACAGCGGCGGCAGGCGGTGAAAACCCAGAAAAACAGCGCCGTCTGCACCATCTCCTGACTGCGACGCAACCTGAGCACCTCCAGGAGGCGACGACAAGCGCTCACTGCATCCGTCCCGTCTCCAGGTCACTCCGCTACCCAGGATGTTTCAAAACGACATTTCCCATGATGCTCTATCAATCAGGAGCATTAGAGGGAGAGTCATAGCAAAACATCAGTGGTGCCAGGTTAACCATTCCAGCCCTGGGCTGTGCCGGGAGCTTCATTTCCCGACTGTAATATTGCAGAAACATGTGATAAACGATCATTTTACACTGAAAATCGTGTGAAAGCTGCGGGAGCACATGAGGGGCAGCAGGGGGCGCCCCGGGACCACACACTGGATGCGTTGGGATGCGCACTGCCTGCAAACCTACCCCTTCCCCCTGTTTGCTTTTACTAAGATGTAATATATGTAAATATCTATATTTTAACTTATGTGAACGTCTGACCAAAAACGAGAATAAACCTCCCCCCATCTGACCCGCTTTTATTGTGTGTTTTGTGTATATTGTTACAGGGGACGACAATGGAACATGTCACTTACACAGAAACAGCCCCAGAAAATGCACAAAGGCTTAAAAATACCCCCAAAAATGCGCACACAGACCCTTAAACACCTGCGTAGTGAATGAAGCACGCACACACATCCTTAAACACCTGCTCATTGAAAGCGCACGCACAGACCCTTAAACACCTGCGCAGTGAAAGAAGCACGCACGTACAGACCCTTAATCACCCGCGCAGCGAAAGAAGCGCACGCACACACCCTTAAACACCTGCGCGGCAAAAGAAGCGCGCATGCACAGACCTGTAAACACCTGCGCAGTGAGTGAAGCGTGCACACCCCACCCCGGCTCACAAGAAGGAACTTTATCTGCATTTCCCCCAAGGTAGTCCTTAAAACATGGCCTGTTAGGGGTCCCCGAGGACAGGTTTGCAGGATATGTGAAGCACAGCACAGGTGATGATTTGCTGCTCAGTGATTGCAGGATTCAGTCTGCATTTCCCGAAGGGAATCCTTAAAACCTGGCCTGTTAGGCTAGGGTCAGACGAGCGCAGTGTTCACGTCCGTGATTGCGCCTAAAAGTACGTCCGTGATAGCATGAAAGAAAGTCCATTGGAGCCTGACACATGAAGTACGTCCGCACTGAACTGCGGACGCACCACGGCCGCGGCAAACGGACGCAAGGCAGGCAAGAACGTACAACCCCTAGAACGGCCGCACAAAGTGCGCTGTGTCCGCAACGTCCGCATAGCTTTGTGTGTGAGTGATGGAACGTGGTCAGACGGACTGCATTTATACCTCCAGCATTTTTCACGACAAAATGGTTTTGCTTTTTAATTTATTTTCTCTCCTACATCCGTCAAAATATATACCTCAGTGAAAAAAACAGACTGTCTGGCCACTACTGCGTCTTCCGTACTGACGTACGTCCGTGTGCACAGACGTACAGTCCGTAGAAATCACGCTCGTCTGACCCTAGCCTTGGCGGTTCCCATCCCTGGACCCCCTGCATTGCAAAAAGAACAGAAAACAGCGATAAAAATCGGGGAGGATCTGCTAAACGGCGCAGGCTGATCATCCAGGGACAAGAAGATAAAGAGCCGGCACGGCAGCGACGTTTCAGCCTCACAGAGCTTTTATCCCTTAATAAAGTTTGATTCGTTGCGGTGTTGGCGTTGATCGCGCAAATCACACAAACAAACGTCAGGCCCGTCCTAGGAGGAAGGAGCGGCGGCTCGGGAGACGATCACACCGAGACGGGATTATTAACACTGAGGGAGTTTATTTCCTAAAACTTTACAAGAAAATAAAATTAAAAAAAACACGAGCAAACTGATCATTAAATTCTGGTTTTCCGTCACTTTACGGCAGTTCTGGACTCGCTGGGTTTTCTCGGGTTTAGTAGATAAGCCCCTAGGTGTTATTCTGGCACAGATATTGCTTTTACTGCTGGACCGATCTAACACCGCTGGGCTCAGCAACCACGGCTCTGAGGATTTTGAACTCCATCTCCCATGATGCTCAGCCACTCATTAGGCTGGTGGAGACTCGTGGGAAATGTAGTTCCTAAACGTTTGGATGGTCCAGGTCATAACACAGGATCTTACCGTCCCGTCCCTCCGCGTCTGAAGAAAACACCAAGTGGACTATTCAGAGAGCAACCAAGGTGCAAACAGCGGCGTTTCTTGACAGAGATCAGCACGGCGGCAGGAGAGGTCCCCCATTGGTTGTTTGGATTCCTCTGGAAACGGTGACCATTTTCAGAGGTGTTTGCAACTTCGGCAAACACCGACGCTTACTGAATAACCCAAGCTGGGCGTCGGCAACCTCAGCCCCCCCAGATGTTTACTGCATCTCCCATGATGCTCAGCCACTCAGTAGATTGCTGAAGCCTCATGGGAAGAGTAGTTCCAAAACATCCGGACGGCTGAGGTTGCTGCGACCGGTCCTAAACCAGGGAGTGGCGGGAGGATTGCACGGTGGATTTTACATTTTAGGCAGAGAAGGGTTTGACCGGTGGTTTCCCCTCAAATATCAGATTTGGCCTAAAATTTCCTGTTGTTCCCCTCCAAGTCTTAATGCCTGGCCCTCTACGGCAGGGCTGTCATACTCTGGCCCCCCAGAGGTTGAGATGCCTACACGTCCCAGAATCCTTTCAATGCAATAGATGGCCAGGGAATCATGGGAGTTGTAGTTCAAAAATGTCTGGGATTGGACAGGAGTTTGACAGCCCTGCTTGGTGGCTTTTCAGGTCATCGCTGGCGCAGGAGGGACGTGCACGAAGCAGGAGGGACGTGCACCCTAGGTTTTCACCCCACGTCGAGCACGTGTCCCCTTTGAAATGCTGGAAAAAAAAATACAATTTTTTTCTAGTAGCCAGAATGGCCCCATCCCCTGAGGACCTGAAACCCCCAAAATGAATCCCCCGATAAAGCCTCCCATTGACCTAGAAGACGCGGCTCACTCAGTAACATTGTATTAACACGATCGACAGACACTGGAAAAAAATGTAGCAAACCCTGTCACTCTGAGCCGCCCGCGGGGACCTCCACCGTCTGTCCTGACCGCCCCCAGCAGATCTGGGGGCCAGGAGCAAAGGAGACAAACGGCCGGGTGACCTCGATAACCGCTCCGGCAGCCTGAGTACCTCCCGTGCGATCAGATATCATGGTGCTGGAGTGAAGGGATGGCTGGATGCTGTGAGACGCAGTGCTGCTCTGCACCGCGGCAACGGATCTGACCAGAAACAAAACGTAGGGAAAACAAATATATGTGTATATAAAGGACGACACACCAATCTGGCTCCACGCAGAGAAGTCGAGGCGTGTGCGCGGTGGCCTGGGCTTCTATGACGTACATTTATGGCCTGATGGCTTGTTTCAGAGTTTAGCAGATAAGCCCCGAGCTGGCATTCTGGCACAGATACTGTATTAGAGCAGTGCAAAGGTAAAACCAGTATCACACGTCCACAGGAAAGGATCCATATACCGTAAGGTGGCACAGAGCTGGGGGACAGGTAATAAGGGTAAAGTCTGGTCTTGTGAGAGCCATGGCCGGGTCTCGTGAGCCGCCGTCTCCCCGTGACGAGCTGTCTCAGCCTGCGGCGTCTCTCCAGAGCATAGAGTTTTTGTACAGACAGGAGGCCGGGGCCTACCGGAAGAGCCGGTAGGAGCGGGGCAAGCGTCCATCTTTGCTGGTGAGGGCGGCCTGGATGTGGTCATAAGTCGGAAGCTCCGTCAGGTCCCCCAGGGCGGCCACGGCTGGCTTGTTCCGCAGCATCTTGGTGGCAACTCTCTTGATGTCGCCGACTTTCACGTTACCTGCGTCCGGACAAGAAACAAGAAGCCGTCAACCTCTGCAGCTGTTTTACATAATAAAACACCTTATAAAGCGCACATGAAAAAACACCTTATAAAACGCACACGATAAAACACATGATAAAACACCTTATTATAAAACGCATGATAAAACACCTTATAAAACGCATGATAAAACACCTTATAAAACGCATGATAAAACACCTTATAAAACGCATGATAAAACACCTTATAAAACGCATGATAAAACACCTTCTAAAGCACATGATAAAACACCTTATAAAGCACATGATAAAACACCTTATAACGCACATGATAAAACACCTAACGTACATGATAAAACACCTAACGCATGATAAAACACCTTCTAAAGCGCATGATAAAACACCTTCTAAAGCACATGATAAAACACCTTCTAAAGCGCATGATAAAACACCTTCTAAAGCGCATGATAAAACACCTTCTAAAGCGCATGATAAAACACCTTATAAAACGCATGATAAAACACCTTATAAAACGCATGATAAAACACCTTATAAAACGCATGATAAAACACCTTATAAAACGCATGATAAAACACCTTATAAAACGCATGATAAAACACCTTATAAAACGCGCATGATAAAACACCTTATAAAAAACATGATAAAACACTTTATTCTACATCTTGATCACCTGAAGGTTCTTTTAAAGACTGGGTTAACTCGACTGCGGTATTGAAAGGGTTAAAGAGAAACCCCCTGGATCTTGCGCAGAAACTTTAAAGAGGCGCCGCTCGCTAGTTTTCCACAAATATGGAATAAATGCTCTGAAAAGGCTCGTCCAATAGCAACATGTTTATATTTACAGCTGGGAGACACAGCAGGGGGTCAGTGTTTTGAAGCCGAGTGTTCGGTCTCCCTGACTAACCACTCTGTAACCTGATATCAATCCCTCCCTTGCACAGACCAGCAGAGACTCCCAACCTGAAATTAGCAACACAGGATACAAATAAAAGGCCGGTGGGGGGATCCTGCTTACTGATCAGGGCGCACAGCTCGTGCGGAAGCTTCCTGGTACCGGTGGCCAGAACCTGCCGCCCAACGTCCTCGAATATAACAGGCCTGGACTCCAGGTTCATCATCAGCATGGATTTCAGCTGGGTCTTGGCTCGGCTCAGCTCCATCTGAATAAAGGGGAAGAGAGGCTCAATGACAACACCCCGTCACCTCCCGGGTGGTGGGAGAGGGGTGGAGGGGGGGTCCAGAGGCGCCGATTATATGTACACAGGGCCTGTACCAACACATCTCCGGTGACCTGCTCATTGACAGGACTGGACAAAAAGCAAGAGGTCACCCTTTGTGACTTGTAGAAAGGAGATTTCACATGCAGCGTCTGCAGAGGCTGTTTGATCAGATTCAGCAGATGAGAAAAAACAAACTGTTCTTTATGGTGTTAAAAAAAGTAAATAAATGACAGATACTCTGGATATAATAGCGTATAAACGAGCTCATGTCAGAAGACCCGTGTGATGACGAGTGTAAGCTCCGTCCACGTCACATGAGGCTCTATTCTAACCCCGGCGTGACCGCTCACAGCCAGAAAGTCCACAGAGTTGTTACGTTTACACCGGGGTTGGATTAGGTTATTCTTCAAGTCTTACCTCCCCAACAGACCCGGCCATCAGCGTGAACTCCCGGGTGATGATCTCGACCATGTCTCTGACCTAGGGGGGAGCGAAGCCAGGAAAGAGAAGACAAATTTAAACGTGCGCTCATGAATGGCGGCAGCAGCACGGAGCCCGGCCTGAGCCGGCAGCAGCACGGAGCCCGGCCTGAGCCGGCAGCAGCACGGAGCCCGGCCTGAGCCGGCAGCAGCACGGAGCCCGGCCTGAGCCGGCAGCAGCACGGAGCCCGGCCTGAACCGGCAGCAGCACGGAGCCCGGCCTGAGCCGGCAGCAGCACGGAGCCCGGCCTGAACCGGCAGCAGCACGGAGCCCGGCCTGAACCGGCAGCAGCTCGGAGCCCGGCCTGAACCGGCAGCAGCACGGAGCCCGGCCTGAGCCGGCAGCAGCACGGAGCCCGGCCTGAACCAGCAGCAGCACAAAGCCCGGCCTGAACCGGCAGCAGCACAAAGCCCGGCCTGAACTGGCAGCAACACGGAGCCCGGCCTGAGCCGGCAGCAACACGGAGCCCGGCCTGAGCCGGCAGCAACACGGAGCCCGGCCTGAGCCGGCAGCAACACGGAGCCCGGCCTGAGCCGGCCGAAAAGATTTAACACTTTTGGGGTCATTTTGGCGCTCTAAATGATTTCAGAGAGGTGAATCTCACCCTGTACGTATATTTATTTCTAAGAGTTAAGGCGCCCATGGTCTGACCTGTCGGGGGTCCGCGCTGGCGTGGATGCACAGGAGGCCGGTGTCCTCGTAGCTGTGGTGATACGACGTTGCGTTGTACATCCAGTGGTGCCTGCGGGAAAGGGGGGGGGGGGAGAACCTCTTACTGCCCCAATCCTTCAGTTTCTGGTTTGGAGAATAAACCCGCGCTACGCAGTCAGAGGCTGCACCCGGCGTCGCTGCGCCGCTCAGGGATACGCAGGACGCACAGCTTGGTGGGGTACACGCACCTGGTGCTGGTACCGGCCCCGCTCACCTGTTGAGGACGTTGAGGTAGAGTCTGGTAAACATGCCCTTCCCGGGTCCGCCGGCCGAGAAAGAGCCGCCGCCGCCCATCATCATGTTCAAAACCGCGAACGGAATGAAGTCGTCTTCCTGCAACGGACGGAAAATTATGTATTTTGCCAAACGGACGGAGGAGCAGCGGCTATACGCAACGTGAGGGGGTAACGGGAGACCCCCCTGTGTCACAGAGCCGGGCCGAGGGACCCGTTACTACACTTTTTACTCGTTTTTTAAACGTTTTCATGTTGCACCAATACTGGCGGGGGGGGGGGGGGGGAGTCGACTCAGGGAGGGGCCCTATCCCCATTGTATGCCAGTGCCCCCCTATGCAGGGAGAACACGCCGGGGTCCCTATACTGCGCGTACATCAATGCAGGTTATTCCTGCTTTACTCGAGCCTCGGCCGGTGCCTTTGGGGCATCGCGATACCGGCTATAAATTCCAAATCTTACTATCTTTAATGAGGAGAAGTTTGGATTTTAATGAAGACTCGGAGGCGAGTATTATCTCTGTTTAATTTAACTCACGGCGGCAAGAACTGAAAAAATATAAACCCATCCCTAACATGGGATGTTCCCTCCCCACCAGAACAGTGAGCCCGTATAAGGCCGTGCACGGAGCAGCACATCCTCTTTCTTGCTGATCCTCACAGCCGTCACTGCTCACCTTCATTTTGTACCAGTATTAAAATTAGTAACGCTGGACGTCTGTGCCATGAAAAGGAGCCGACGTGGCGGAGACTCCCCGCTTCCGTCCACAGCGGCTTTATATTCAAAGAGGCGAGCTGTTGCTGCTGCTGCTTTTTATTATACTTGGGTTTTCTTACATTTATGGAAAACCTGAAAAATAAGTGACTTTCCCATTTTATACCAGCCAGCAGCCTCGGACCTCCAGATGTTTTGGAACTCTGACACTCTTACAGTTGATTGGGCCTCATGGGAGACAGAGGATCTTGGGAGGTGTAGTTTTAGAACATCCAGGTGGTCGAAGTTGCTGACGCCCCTTTTCATACGTTTGAAGGTAAAGTGTTAAACGCTGACCCTCCCCAGGTGTTGCTGAACTACAACTCCCATGATCCTCCGGCTATCTATGGGATTCAGAGTATTGTAGGCATCAACATCTAGGGGGACAGATTTTGAGATCCCTGCTCTATGACAACAAAGGCTTCCACCCCCTCCAACCCTTTGCCCTCCCGCTGTGTCACTTAACCCCCCCCCCCCCGCGTCACACAGCAGGTGTGTTTTACAGAGCAGCGGGATGACGGGAACGTTTAGGTCTTGCGTTCTTACCAGAAACGAGCAGCTCTCCAAGCCGATCATGATGTGCGCGAGCTCCGGGATGGGGGTCGGCCCCAAACTGACGTCGGACATGTCTTTCTCCACCTGGCGGGAGCGAAGAGACGAGGGGAAAAAAAAAACTACGTTCCATCAGTCTGATCACATGAAACCCATCACCAAGCGGGCGGATATAAATATATATATAGATTAGGGATTATATAGCTTTTATTTATTATGATGGGTTGTGATTCGGGGAATCGGGCGCGGCTGCAGGAATGATGCCAGCGGAGCCGCGCCACCCTGTGACTGCTTTATTAAACGCTCTGCTCATCCTGAGTGTTATAAAGCGGCAGGATGTGAGGACGCCCCCCCCCTTCCAGCTGCCCTGATCTGGTGAAATCGCGGAGTGAAGCAGAGGAGTTTCCTCTACCCGACCCAGCGTCACCAGCAGCCGGGATTTTTTAAATTTCCCGGCTGCCGGTCACTAGTGATGTCACACACAGAGCGGCCGACGTCACCCTCTGAAACCAATCGCTGTAGCGAGCGTTCTCAGAGCGGCAGAGACAGATCAGATCTGTGCATGCGCGTGCAGCTCCAATCCATCTCTCTGCGCAGGCGCTACGGAACTTGAGTGTGTAAGTCGCGTAGTGCTGCGCAATGTGCGTCTCCTACACTACACAAGTTGTATAGGTGCACAAACTACACAGGAAAGCTTCAGGGACCTCAAGGTTCAGGAGACGCTGTGCTGAAGAGGAGGAGGAGCAGCGCGCGACGAGGGAGAAAAGGGGAGGAAAAAAAAAATCACCCAAAATTTAAATAATCGGTTAGCGTCTGTCAGCAGGATCCTCCCAATTATTTAAGGGTAAAAAAGAAAATAAAAGAAACCCTGTTCCTCGATCGAAAATCCCTTTAATAACAGACTTGTGCGCGGACGTTTTTTTTGTTTCGGATTTTTTCGTTACGGGTCTTTTTTCCTTCGGTTTTGGCCAGTTCGATGCGTTACCGCGACTCGTATTTTCGGACCGATCCAAAGATTGGGATGGTCGGTTTTCGTTTTTATCGTTAATTCGCATTTCATTCTTATTAGTTATCAGGATGTGAAATGGATTAATTACTTAGATTAGGGTAAAAAAAAAAAAAAATATATATATATATAGTAACCCCCAGGCTCCGAGGGGCTGCTGTCCTTGTTCTGAATAGGATTCAGCCCCCCCCCCAATCGACCACAGCCAGACTGAAGAAAAAAAAAAAGCCTAGTTTTTACATAAATTCGGAATCCACAAACGTCACCATAAAAATCCCGAAAAAATCCTAAAAATAAGAAAGACTTTTTTCTGCAAGTGAAAAGAATAAACCGTTGAATAAATATTTAATAAAAACGGATTCTTTTTTAACATGGCGAATCCTATAGGATTCGCCCGATTAACCTCCCTGGTGGTATTCCCGATTGTGACTCGGGGTTAAATTTCGCTATCGCGAACGGTAACCCCGAGCCACACTCGGGCGGTATACTTACCGCATCCTGCGCTCCCTCGCTGTCCTCCGCAGTGTGATCGCGGCGACTTGCTTCCTGGTAAGGCTCCCTGCAAGTCACGAGATGCAGGGGGGCGGGACCAGGCAGCAAAATGTAAAAAAGAAAAATATTTCACTGTAAAGTTCCTAACATGCAGTTCTCATGAACGGCCACTAGGTGGCATTAACAGATCAGAAACAGACCATACACATGAAGATCTCTTATATGAAAATAGAATTATTGATACTGTAAGCATTATAAATAAGAGTGTACATAATTGAAATAATAGATCATACCAAGGATAGTTACACTGAGGCAATATGCGGAGACTAATATTGCACCCTTGTTTTCTGAAAGATTTCAGTGTTTTTGGTTTGATTTTATTATTGACTATAATTTATTTCCATTATCTTGGATAATTATTTTTGGGATAATAAATTATTATTTTGTGTTTCAAACTTTATCTGACCACGTGTGTTTACTTGACGCTTGCTTGCATGGATTTCAGTGAGTTATTCCTACGGAATACAGGCTTACTATATAAAACAACAAATTTCCTTTCCAAAAAAAATTTTGAAAAAATTAGACCGCCAGGGAGGTTAAACCTGCCGAATGAAAACACCGAACATCAGGGTTGGAAATTCTCACCCTAATTCACGGTGGTTCCTTCGACGAGTGATTCAGGCGAACGCCATAGGTTTTAATGGGGGGAAAAAAATCCCTGTTTTTTTTTTCCCCGTTTTTGGATCATAAATCGTTTCGTTTTTTCGTTATGTTACCGCGATTCATGATTTCGGACCGATGCGAGATTTCAGGCGGCTGATTTTCATATTTCAGAAATGCTTCCAAAATACGAATCGGCTCATTTAGATTCGGATCGAAACACACAGGTCGATTTAATAATCGCTGCAGGTAAAGTATTTTCTTCCTCACCTTCACGATCCCTCCAGTGTACTGAGAAACGGACTTGTCGATGACCCTGGGTTTGCCGGATGCCCACGCCGGCTGCACCCCCAGGAGATACTTCCTGGCGCACTCCAGCAGCTGCTCGTGTTCTATCCCGACGCCCGCCAGCACCATGCGCTCCGGGCTGTAGTAGTTGTTCATGTAACTGTGCAAGGTTTCGCGGTTGATCTTGTCAACGTTCTCCACAGGGCAGAACCTGGGAAGACCCACCGTGTTTTCCCTGAACGCCGCCTGAGAGACGGCAAAAAGGAAAAAAAAAAAATCACCTGAGAATTATTGGTCAATATTTATATTTTAAACCCCCCGGCTACGAGACGTTACGAAAGAAAGAGATGCCGATACTCGCCTCCGAACCCTTACTAAAATTCTATCTTTCCAACACAGGAAATAATGGGCAATTCTGGAAACACCAGTCGCAGACACGCGGAGAGGACAAACAGACACGCGGAGAGGACAGACAGACAGACACGCGGAGAGGACAGACAGACACGCGGAGAGGACAGACAGACACGCAGAGAGGACAGACAGACACGCGGAGAGGACAGACAGACACGCGGAGAGGACAGACAGACACGCGGAGAGGACAGACACGCGGAGAGGACAGACACGCAGAGAGGACAGACAGACACGCAGAGAGGACAGACAGACACGCAGAGAGGACAGACAGACACGCGGAGAGGACAGACACGCAGAGAGGACAGACAGACACGCAGAGAGGACAGACAGACACGCAGAGAGGACAGACACGCAGAGGACAGACAGACACGCAGAGGACAGACAGACACGCAG
Source organism: Leptobrachium leishanense (assembly GCA_009667805.1). Taxonomy (NCBI): domain Eukaryota; kingdom Metazoa; phylum Chordata; class Amphibia; order Anura; family Megophryidae; genus Leptobrachium; species Leptobrachium leishanense. Next base: position 142,827,984 of record CM019071.1, read on the forward strand.
AGGACAGACAGACACGCAGAGGACAGACAGACACGCAGAGGACAGACAGACACGCAGAGGACAGACAGACACGCGGAGAGGACAGACAGACACGCGGAGAGGACAGACAGACACGCAGAGGACAGACAGACACGCGGAGAGACAGACAGACACGCGGAGAGGACAGACAGACACGCGGAGAGGACAGACAGACACGCGGAGAGGACAGACAGACACGCGGAGAGGACAGACAGACACGCGGAGAGGACAGACAGACACGCGGAGAGGACAGACAGACACGCGGAGAGGACAGACAGACACGCGGAGAGGACAGACAGACACGCGGAGAGGACAGACACGCGGAGAGGACAGACAGACACGCGGAGAGGACAGACACACGGAGAGGACAGACAGACACGCGGAGAGGACAGACAGACACGCGGAGAGGACAGACAGACACGCGGAGAGGACAAACATGAATTATTAAAATACTTAGAACAATTAAAATATTAAATAAATAAAAACATTACAAAAAATCCTGTGTTAATCATTCAGGCCTTAAAACTTTTTGCATCTCCGCTGCCACCAATCACAGGTCACCAAAACTAACAGCTCAGCGTCCAAACGCTGGAGGCTGCTGCTCATTTCCCCACCATATATCACATCTACCAGTACTTAGCGCCCCCTACCGAACACAGAAAACAGGAGCAGACCCCCCCACCAGCTGTGAACCAGGAAGAAAAGGAGCAGAAAGCAGAGTCTGTGGTATCCTGAAGGCTCATGGGTAAACAAGATTAACCCCTGGTAGACAGACAATAAGATTTCAATTGCTAAAATGCCTCTTTTACCAGGTTGGATTTATTTACAGTGACAATAATAAATACTGGAATGACCTTTTAAATCAGAGTTCGGTACCCTTAGGTCTCCTGCTATGAAACTACATCTCCCATGAAGCTCAGCCAAGTTAACGAGTAGCCAAGCATCAGAGGAGACGTAGTGCCAAAACATTTGGAGGGCCATGGTTGCCGATTCCGATTTAAACACCGGTGTTAAATAGGTATAACTCGACGGACGGTGATACAGCATGAACACACGGATTACTGGGCAGGCGTGTTACATCTTGTACCGTGACAGGTCTGCTCGATAATCTGCATTTCCAGGGATTTTTTTTGCTCACAGTATTAATTTGTGGCCAAGATCTTGTATTGATGATGGGAGAGTTGCGGCGCTGCGTAAAGTCTTCTCCAGCACATTATCCCAAAGATTAACCTCAATGGGGTTAAGGTCTGGGCTGTGCGGTGGCCAATCCATGTGTGAAATGATGTCTCCTGCTCCCTCAACCACTCTTGCACAATTTGATCCCGATGAATCCTGACATTGCCATCTTGGAATATGCCCGCTGTGCCATCAGGGGAGAAAAAACCCATTGATGGAAAACCTGCTCATTCAGCATATTCAGAGAGTCTCATTTTATGCTGAAACATATTAACCCCTGCAGTAATTATCCAATGGAAGGCGAGCGCCTATTGGCTGAGTTACAGCCAGGTGGTGGTGTTTTTGGCCGGGCAGTGTGTGTGTATAGATGTATTTTTTTGTAATACCCTTTGCGTTACCGGAGTCATGTGAAGCCACTTACCGCATGGATCATCTCAGTGAGCAAAGGCTCTGGGTCCGGTCTCATATTAAGATCTTCCAGCTCAAACCGCACGGCCATGCGCGTCATCTCCAGCTCCTCGTCTGCAGGCAAACCACACAGTAACTCTGGCATTCCCTGCCGCGTGAATGCTAACACTACGTCAGCGCGCCCAGGAAAAGCGACACCGTGCCCCACTTATACAGCATTAAATTTGAGAACGGGGAAAAAAATTAAGAAGCTCTGGGTTTTTCTTTTATTGTTGATTCCCTAATAAAATTGTGTTTAACCCCTTCACTACTAAGGGCTTTAAAAATAAATCAGGATCCAGTGTTAATTTTGGGAAATCCTTTTGAATCACAGTAAGAAATATCTGGGAATATTCCCAATGTATTCCTCGCTGTAATAACCTATGTGACAGGGAGATGTCGCCACCTGCTGGCCAGAAGGAGTTACTGCAGTTCAGGTCTCTATGCAGGATCAGTTGGGGAGATGTCGCCACCTGCTGGCCAGAAGGAGTTACTGCAGTTCAGGTCTCAGGTGGGGAGATGTCATTCAGACACATTCCCAGCTGGATTTATAAAGTGTTACCGCCTCGAGAATCATGCCCAGGGTGATAATACTTTAGGGGCGCGTTCTGGAGCCCGAATGCAAATGAAATTCCTTTGCTCCCTTGCAACACTGTAACGACTACACTCCATACTTGGGTAGCAGGAGGGGCTTTGCAGATCGACTATAGCAGGGATGTCCAAACTCCGGCCCCCCAGATGTTCCTGAACTACAACTCCCAGAATTCTCTGACTGCATTAGATGGATGGAGAAGCACGGGAGTTGTAGTTCAGGGACATGTGGTGGGGCTGGAGTTTGGACATCCCTGGACTGTATAGTCTATCTTGATAGGGAATGGGTTAAAAAATGTAGTCTAACGCAACAAAAATGATGATGTCATACCGAATAAGCGGCGGGAAGGGTTAAGTTTTAAGTTAATATGGATTTGGGGATTTTTTTGGGTGAAGGGGAGTTACCGGAAATCAGAGACAGAACTTGACGCCCACTCACCGGAGAGCCTGGGATGCAGGACGACTTCCGCTAGCAAGTTGACCACAGTGTCCAACCCTTTCGCGTCGGCAGAGACGGCGTACATGGTGGTGTCTCTGCAATACGGAAAGCATAAAAAACGACCGCATGTAATACTCACTTTCTACTACAACGTACGGTTATGAGAAGAGCTGCTGCTCCTTTCACCCCTGCCTCCATCCTGGTTAATGGTGAGGGGTCTCAGTGTTGGGGTTAGGTTGAGTCTCAGTTGGATTGGGATAGTGGAAGGTATACGGGGCCCCATAAAACGTCAGCAGAAGCCCCTCACCGTTAACCAAGAGGATATGGAGCAGAAAGCAGAGTCTGCGGTATGCCGAGGCTCCTGGATGCATAGGACTCCTATTTATCCAACAGGTCCTTCTGTGTGTCCTTTGCTGGTAACTCCTCCTCCTCATTGCCTCTATCTGTTGGTGTACCTCAAGGCTCTGTCCTTGGTCCTCTGCTCTTTTCCATCTACACCTCCTCCCTGGGCAAAATCATCAACAGCTTTGGCTTTAATTACCACCTCTACGCTGATGACACTCAGATCTACCTCTCTACCCCTGATCTCTCTCCCCCTGTCCTTTCAAAAGTCAGTGACTGTTTATCTGGCATCTCCTCCTGGATGGCCTCCCACCACCTAAAGATCAACATGTCGAAGACTGAACTCCTACTTATTCCTCCCTCCAATGCCTCCCCACCTCCTGACTTCTCTATCACGGTGGAGGGTATCATCATCTCCCCATCAAACCAAGTTCGCTGTCTTGGAGTTACACTTGACTCTGCTCTTTCCTTCATCCCCCACATCAAGTCTCTTTCCTCCTCCTGCCGATACCAACTGCGTAATATTTCCAGAATTCGGCCATTTCTTACCGCTGTTGCCACAAAACAACTCATACACGCCCTGGTAATCTCCCGACTCGACTATTGCAATAATCTCTTATCTGGCCTCCCTCTGTCCCGCCTCTCCCCCTACAATCCATCCTGAACGCCTCCGCCAGGCTAATTCACCTCACCCGCCGCTCTGTCTCTGCCGCTCCCCTCTGCGAGTCCCTACACTGGCTCCCATCCACTGCAGAATTAAGTTCAAAATCCTTACCTACAAAACCCTCACTAACTCAGCTCCCCACTACCTGTCCTCACTAATCACCAAAATACACCCCAGCCCGCTCCCTAAGGTCAAACAGTGACCTGCGCCTAGCTTCTCCCCGCATCACCTCTTCCCATGATAGACTGCAGGATTTCTCACGCGCAGCCCCACTCTCTGGAACGCTCTCCCTCGTACTGTCAGACTTCCCCTAACTTCTCTTCCTTCAAACGCTCCCTGAAAACATTCCTATTTAGGGAAGCCTACCCCCCAACTCACTGACGCAACCATCAATCACTCTCACCTTGCAGTCCTCTCCTCCTGTTTCCAACCCCAACCCTCCTAGATTGTGAGTTCCTACGGGAATAGGGCCCTCATCTCCTCCTGTACTGTTTGTCAAATGTTGTTCAATGTATTGTAACCCTGTCTATACTGTGCTTATTGTACAGCGCTGCGGAATATGCTGGCGCTTTATAAATAAAGAATAATAATAATAATAATAATAATTAACCACCTCATAGTATAAACTGCTAAAATGCTTCTTTTACCAGACTGGGTTTAATAAGAAGCAGTAAAATGATCTTTTGAATCCAGAGTGCGTTACCTGGACGTCTGACAGTCGCAGATGCCCCCGTGCTTCTCCAGCGTAAGAAGAATTTCATCCTTGCTCCCGTACCGGCCGGTGGACTAGAAAACAATAAATCACGTTATCATTTTTTTATCGTTACCTGATGCGCGCTGTATATCACAATAGGGTGTCAGCGCCGGCAGCAGCAGCAGGGACCTACAGCACTTTATTCTTACCGAAAAGGCGAGTTTCTCCAGAAAGTGAGAGATGCCGCTCAGGTACTTTGTTTCGTGTCTTGAACCGGAGTTTATTAAAACTGTTAATAAAAAGAAAGGGTGGGGGATGGGGTGAATCATTAAAACGAGCCTGTGACACCATATCGGTATAAAATAAGCACGATGGACAGAGAGCCCCCCCCCGGCACAGAGAGGTACGAGCAGCAACTGCTGTTACGCAGGGATCCTGGCCTGGCAGGACCAAAAAGGGAACCGTCAGTTTGTCCATCAGGAAGCCGGACGTGATGGACGTTCACATCGAGTGGGTAGAGACAAAGTTCAAAGTGAAAAGGAACCTCCTCCTGTCATTGTCACACAGTAACGTGGGTAATATTGTATGACTGCCTCAAAGTCTGGCTCTGATCCAGAGGGGAGCGTGTGAGAGTATTGACAGCCCTTCCAAAGAAAGTTAATGGGCCGGATTCACTGGATCTTGAAACCAGCTGTGAGATCTTGCGGGGATCCGTCAGCCTTGACACGTTACAATCACCAAGCGCTGCATCAAAGATTCCTTAGGGAATCCAGCCCATGGTGACGTTACCATTTTTAAAATCTGCCAAATCTCCATGAGATCTCTCAGCTCATTTCTAGAAGTATTTGGGTGTGTGTACACGTACACACACACACACACTTTCATTTGCTGTATGAGAAAAATGACCTGGTGCATTCTTTTGATGCAAAAAACACATTATTTGCAATTTGTTGAAAACATGTTGCCAGACGTCCCGGCACATGTTGTCAAGCACGACAGAGAATCAGCATGATCCAAGACATCGGGCAATATGTTTTCAACGAATTACAAATAAAGATTTTTAAGGTTTTTTTTTAACCCTCCCTGAATTTTTTTTACCACAATTATATCAGGGAAACTGACGCTTTGATATAAAAAAATAGCTAAACATTACACAACACTGAAGTCCCACATTGCTGGCAGGTCCCAGCACCAAGAGAAGGATTGATTAGATGAATCCTGGGTATCCGTCCCCTGTAACTCTAGTTCTTCAGGTTACTGCAACGAGGAACGAATGAAGAACAAATTATTCTTTTCACTATTCTGTGAACAAATGACCAAACCCCCAGTACTCTGTTCAGTATAGGGTTGTTTTTTTCTTTTTTTAACACCCCCCCCCCCCCCGTAAGATGGGTGCATGACAGGTGATGCGCCGCGTCTGGCTCGTGTGATATGTATTGTACACACGCATCACGGCTGTACTTACGTCCAACCGTACAAAACTGTCCAAACTTATTCTGCGACGCCACCCTCAGCCCGTTCTCAAGAGTGGTAACTTTAGTTTCGAACTTCTCTTGTCCGTCCACCCTGGCAAAGACCGGTTTAGGGACCCCGGGTAGAGGGGAGGAGAGCGGGATGCTGGGATAGCACCCGCCGCTGCTGTACCGTCTGTATCCTGGACATCCCAACCTGAAAGTAAACCAGAGGCGGACGGGTTACCATCCGGTCATTTTATTAAGAGTTCAAAGCGGGTTAATTTTAAAAATAATGCCAATACTCGCCTCCGAGCCTTTATTAAAATTCTAATCTGTGAAACGGGAAAATTTACTAATTCTTAACACCGAACAACTTCAACAACTGATGTATTACTGAGACCGTCGGTTATAGTGATTACACGCCGTCTTGCTACCCGACAGGTTCACCTTGGGAAGGTGCTGGGACACACTACGCAGCGTCAGCAAGGAACACTGATGCTGCTCATTATGTCTTTCACAGGCGTTGTGCAGCATCCCCCCCCCCCTTGTCTCTTGCTGGTGCTGCTGCAGCGAGTGCCTTGTGGTTCTCCTACTACATTTTGCATAAAAATAGGTTCTGAGCTTTCTGAATAACCCCTGTCACCAAATCACACCGAACGGTGAATTTACCCCGTACAGTGCAATTTCGTGGCAGTTTGTCTATTCACATCTCCAGGAGGTCTTCAGCGGCGGTGAAATCAATGGTTAATCTATTCAGAGACACCGAACAGCAGAGAAATATCAGTGAAATGCCCTGATTTTCGGTGATTCAGTTCAACAAGCGAATCCCACAGGACTAAATATAAAAAAGATTATTACCTGGGGCAGGTGCTCAGCGCTCACAAGATATAGAGAAAAATTATTATTTCCTGAAGGTGCACACATACATATATATATACGTTCTGATGTTCAATAAATGTGACAGTTCATCGTCAGGATATTCCTAGGAAAGAGGAAAAATGTACAATAGTGAAGACCAGCATTCACAATATGTATAGAAGAAAAGGGGGGACGGACCCACTCACACTTTCTGGAGCCTCGATCACCTCGCTTGCGGGGGTTTCAATCGGCTCACCCGATAGCCTTCAGCGATTCGCGTTCCTGGATGAGCAGGGCTGGAAAGGGGCTGCCGGAGTTGTCAACACGGAGAAGCACCGGATTTGGCCTTTCTCTGGCTCCAGCGGACTACCAGGGACTCCTGAGGACACCAGGGCTATACGTCCGGCGAATCGCTGAGGGCTATCGGATGAGCCGAAACACCCACAGGCGAGGTGATCGAGCCTAACGAGGCTCCAGAAAGTGTGAGTGGGTCTGTCCCCCCTTTTCTTCTATACATATTGTGAATGCTGGACTTCACTATTGTACATTTTTCCTCTTTCCTAGGAATATCCTGACGAACTTTATTTCACGAATATGAACTGTCACATTTATTGAACATCAGAACGTATATATATATGTATGTATGCACCTTCAGGAAATAATAATTTTTCTCTATATCTTGTGAGCGCTGAGCACCTACCTGCCCCAGGTATTTTTCTTATTGTATTTGGTGGAGTCTGGACACTGCAGTTTGGGTGCTCCTAGCGACGGATGTCACGTATCATTTTTGCAAATATTGTCTGTTCCCTACATCCTAAACTGTATAAAAAAAAGATATATTATATATATATGTAGTCTCTACAAGCAGGGCTCAAAATTTCAAGTCCCAAGCTACTAGCCAGGCCTTAAGAATTACTCGCCACTAGTTGCCCCACTTAACCATATCCTGCCCTGCCTGCATTCCCACTCGCCCTTATGTAATTTCCACTCGCCAAATGCTAGTAGGCGAGTGGAAATTTTGAGGCCTGCTACAAGGGTTGTGGTGAAGGACTAAAAGTGAGATAAAAAGCCTCCACACTATAATAAGTGTGTTTAATATTGCACAAAGCCACCTCCACCATGGCTGGCGAACGAGGTTGTGATTTGCAAGTGGCTTCTGCAATATTAAACACATATATATATATATATATTTTATTTTTTTATTAAACAGTTTATTCTTTTCAGTTTCGCCAAAAGCCTTATTTATTTTTTTGACCACCTTTTTTGTAGAGGACATTATTTTTGATTCCCGATTTTCTTTAAAAAAGGCATTTTTTTTTTTTTACACCGAAAACAGGTTTACATTTTTACACACAACGAAAAAAAATTAAACGCAAAAATATTAACACGGAAATATAAATTTATACAGTTAGAGAGAGATAACACATCTTTATTCATCCGTCCTCTTTTCAAATCGTATAACAAACTTTTGATTTGATTTGATGGACTTTTTTTATTAATTTAGACGCATTTTAATGCATTTTTATTAGTTTAAAAACCTATTAGAAAAACAGCAGCGTTCTGATATATATTTTTTTCTGCAGTTCGGGGGTCACTTTGGCGATTACACCTTCGGCGCACTACGGTGACCCTGCGGTGAATAGGGACTACCGACCGGCTAACACACGTGACGTAAAGTGCAGCTTTCTCGCTAAACTGGGGAATCCCGGAGCTGACGCGTCTTTTGATTTTTTTCATCACTTGTAATCGCGAGATAACGACTTTTAACATTTTTCCGACGCGGTTGAAAAGACGAATCCCGTTGTTTTTCATGAACAAAATTGGGCTGAAGTCGAACGCTTTCATAAGAATTTGTCTCCTGAATATTTTAGCTTGCTCCAGAAATTAGTGGATTTTTTTTTTTTTAATGATACGGTTTAGGGATAGAAATTTCTGAACCTTACCCCTATTTCTAACCCAAACCCTCGTGCGCCCCCCTCCTTTCATTTACTATAAGCCCATCGCATTAGCGCGCGTCAAGCCGGTCCCCGTCCTCCTCTGCAGGCGATTATTGACCGGAGGCTCCAGCGATATAATACAAAGATGCGCGTGCGCCGTCGCTATGTAGGTGACATTTCGCAAAAGTCAACCTGACGCCAAGTCACGGAGAGGCGCTCACAGGTGAACCGCTCCGGTTGGCCACAACAATCATTAAATAGCCGGGGTGTTGGATGGCAAAAACATTGGCGACCGTCATGGGCTGCCAGGGGTAAGCGCGGACATTTTATTTCTTTATAAAGGATTTTACCAGGAAGGATACATTGAGATTTCTCTCGTTTTCAAGTACATGAAGCTGCCTGGCTCCAAGACACTTGGTGAATCCCCCCCCCCCATCCATTAAACGTGGCAGCGAAGTTCACCGTACTTGTAAACAACGGTAAAGCTGAGGGATGACGGATCTGAGGGGCAACAGAGCTGACAGCTAGTGGGGGTCACGTAGGATCAGGAGCAGCAAGAGGATCTCCAGGGAGCAGAGGGAAATGAGCCCCCACCCTGCCACACATGTCCCTCCCTGAAATGTCAGAATAACCATAAAACCCTCATATTCCGCCTCATTACCTCCGTATTCCGCTCCATGCCCGACACCGCGCTATGTTAGCCGCCATCTTTACCCTAAACTCTCGCCACCTGACCTCCCAGGCACTGCAGAGCCGCCTCACTTCCTGCTTCCGGCGGCCCCGTGACCTGACGTCACCTCCGGAGCCGGGAGCTGTCAGGGTCCCCGCGTCCTGCAGGCTCCATGCGTGCAGCTCCTTGTGCTGTGCCGGGTGGGGACCCGGGGCCCAGTGCATGACACCCCAAACCCCAGGGGGGCGCAGTACATGACACCCCAAACCGCAGGGAGGCCCAGTGCATGACACCCCAAACCCCAGGGGGGCGCAGTACATGACACCCCAAACCGCAGGGAGCCAGTGCATGACACCCCAAACCCCAGGGGGGCGCAGTACATGACACCCCAAACCGCAGGGGCCCAGTGCATGACACCCCAAACCCCAGGGGGGGCGCAGTGCATGACACCCCAAACCGCAGGGAGGCCCAGTGCATGACACCCCAAACCCCAGGGGGGCGCAGTACATGACACCCCAAACCCCAGGGAGGCGCAGTGCATGACACCCCAAACCCCAGGGAGGCCCAGTGCATGACACCCCAAACCCCAGGGAGGCCCAGTGCATGACACCCCAAACCCCAGGGAGGCGCAGTGCATGACACCCCAAACCCCAGGGAGGCCCAGTACATGACACCCCAAACCCCAGGGGGGCGCAGCCCTCTCACTCACTGCCTGGGATTGGAATCAGGGCTTTGACTGTTCCCTGACTCCGACCCCTGCTGACCCCAGCCCCCCTGACTCCGACCCCCTGCCCTGCTGACCCCAGCCCCCTGACCGACCCCCTGCCCTGCTGACACCAGCCCCCTGACTCCGACCCCCTGCCCTGCTGACACCAGCCCCCCTGACTCCGACCCCCTGCCCTGCTGACACCAGCCCCCCTGACTCCGACCCCCTGCCCTGCTGACACCAGCCCCCCTGACTCCGACCCCCTGCCCTGCTGACACCAGCCCCCTGACTCCGATAATATGTCGGGATCCTGCAAGCCGCCCCATGCAAAGGCCAAGGGTCTTCTCGTTGAAGATGGTGAGTAACACAGCGTGTTCCTAACCCTGTAACTATATGCTGTTCTGTCTGTGTGATTTGTATCGCTGCCAGGTTACATAGTGATGGCCTCTTTCCTGCAGACGTTGAAGCCGATGAAATGAATCCCTTCTCCTTCAAAGAGTTTGTAAAGAGTAAGAGCCGCTCGGTGCTGAGCTCCTCGGAGCACGACGGCCGCTGTCCAAAGGTATGACTAATCTACGGAGGGCACCATTTGTTTTTCCAGAGGCACAGGGTATGTTTTTATTTTACCCCATGGGGTAAACCTAATCCTCGGCACATCCCGGGGCTCCTGCCTAGCCGCTTCACCCATTTGGAGGTTCTGGGTTCCACCAGTACTTGTTGACTCGCATTGACCAGTTTGACGCTGCCCAGTTGCCATTTGTTTTCTGTTCTTCCCTTTGTGAAGCCGTCGTGACGTTTGGCCGAGCCTCTCGTTTTATAAACCTCCAAATTGTAACCAGACGAGTGCAGCTCAGCTTTAACAACTGGGTTATGTCTCCCGGTTCATGATGACCTACCATGTTTATTGGTGTGGGGTGGGGGGGGGGTGATGGTCCTGTGGCCCTCAGATTGTATTCTGGTATGAAGTTTTCCTTTTCTGTTGCTTAAAAATGTTTTGCTTCCAATGCTGGTCAGCTGACGTCGCTGTTATGTCATTTGTAGGATCACAAACCACCCCGTACCACGCACTCGGTGCCCCACGACGGTCTTGTCGTTAGCTTGGACTATGAGGAGCCCTTTTTCAAAGATCCCACCATTGATCACCTAGAAGAGGACGCGGAAGAGGAAGAAGACGATGACTGGAGCGCAGCTTACCACCCGCTGGCGGTTGAACGAACTCATGGTGCCAGAGGATGCCCTTTGCCCCACGTCGCATACGAGGAGTCCTATGACTTGAGCACCAGCGACCTGTCTGGGTGCGAACAATTTAAAACCTGGGATTTCGCTGGCCAGGATTCCCCGTCCTCATCTGGATATCGCTCCAAAGCAGATCCTCAGGCCAACAGCCACAACGATTCAACGGATGACCTCCGGCTTCATACTTTACAAATCGGCTACGAGAAGGTACGCGGCCTGTGCTTGGGTTCTCCTGGATCGTGGCTCAGGAATCCAAAATGTTGTGATAAAAGGTTTTTGGAGAATTGGAGTACAGGGGTGTTAGAAGGAACCCCGGAAAGTCTACGACTCAGGATTGGAGCAGTGGGGGGGAATCACTGGGACTTGCCAGGTTGGAGGCGACACATAGATTTGCTCCAGGCTCTGTCCTCGTCTTTTATCTATCCGCATAGGACCACATATCCCATTGTCCTTTTTTGTTATTTCAGGTACTGGAGGAAAATGGCCAGCTCAGAAGAAACCTCTCCGAGCTGGCGGATATCAACAAAGCTCAGGCGGAAAAGTAAGTGGTTTCGGCTTTCGGGGTGTGTTTATTCATTTATGATTTTTGGTGGGTCTTGGCCAATCACAGGACGAGTGGTCCACTGATGTCATTTTTGTCCTTTTATTGACTATATCTACTTCTTTGGCCATCCTATTGCGGTGTCACCAGGCCTTTGCTGTGCTGCTGGAAAAGGCCCCAGGACACATCTATAACTTTGCCAGTTTCTCCAAGCCACCTGTGCACTTAATCAGGTTCCTCCACCCAGGGTCCGATTTCTACTCCTACCCTATCGTACTGTTCAGTACTCTGACCCATTGCGCGCCATATGAAAGCGTATCACAACAATAATTCTAAGGAACTGTCTTTCTGTGGCTTGGAAAAAGTAGCACACTCAGTTAGGGGAGGGAATTATGACCTATATTTACGTAAAAAAAAGAAACGATATGGATCCATCGCTTAAACGCTTACACCCCTAGGTCTCAATGAAGGATTCTCATTCACTTTGTTTATAGGCACTTAATAAGTGACCTTATGTTTCACATTGCCTCATTGTTTTCTTTATCCTCAAGTAACTTAGAAGTGTTGATATTTGCAATTCAGTGGTCAGTATTTGCCATTTGTATGTATTTATTAACATCTTGTGGTCACACACACCAAGTGTAATATCCGTAGACTTGCGGATGTACTTATTAAACTATGTGTTATGTAATTTGGTTTATAATGACCTCCTTCGCCTATACTAATACTATACTATACTAGAACATGCCTTTCACACTAATGCATATTGAAATATGGTACGTATTTCAATCACAGAACATTTATATTCATACAGGAAATTAAAAATCTAACACTGTGCCCTGATAACTACTGATGACATGCTATTTCTTTCCACCAAACTTTGGCCAGATCATGTACCCTTGCCTTCCTGCACCCAGAATAATACTTTTTGCCATACTACAGGCCAATTCCTACCGTTCCATGCCACTATATCTCTCCTGAACTTCCTCCAGCCCTTCCCACCATCTTTGTAAAGTCCACATCTAAATTTGCATCCCGTTCCCTCTCATCGGGCGGATCACCTGTGATCAGGGCGAGGTGGCTACTAGCCGCCTCTGTTGATGATCGATGCCGCTGTGCAGATGTTTTACCTAACTCCGCCTTATCCGGGCACCTTCGTTGCGTCCGATCCTTCCCATCAGGGCAGTTGGTGATCAACACGGCTCCACCACTTCTCAGAATGCTTGCGACTCCAAGGCTGGATCACAGAGCGAAGGTGGTGGCGAGGACCACATTGCTCAAGGATTCTGTCCATGGATAGTTATCATCTCCCGTAGAAATGGAAAGACGTTCTTGATCGTGTCCGTTCTTGAGTAATCGTAGATGATCTCCTTGTTTCCGCAGAGTGAAAGACCTGGAAAGGAAGCTGGAAGAGCGAATCTTGGAGGAGCAAAAGGAAGCCCAGGACTTGGAATCCATGGTCCAGCAGGTGGAGCAAAACCTCCAGATGATGACGGTGAGTGGATCTTCTCACCAGTGGCCCAGTCGTCTCTCTCCAAGTAGTCCACTCCTAGTGGATACATCAGTAATGGTTCAGAGGAGCTGAGTAGAAGATCAGATGGTCCAATCTTCTGTCCGTGCACCGTGATCTCCCTCACATCCTGTCTCTGTCATAAAGCGGACTGGTAATGTGACTCACTGCGTGTTGCCATCTGAACGTTGTCACGATGCATATCAGCTTTGTTTTGTTCCACCACAAATGCAACAATAGACCCAAACCCTTTGATCTCGTGGGTTAGGTCTGTGGCCTTTTGACCGCCACTCTGGGAGTATCGGAGGAGCAGTTGGCAGCAAATTCCAACCATCTTGTACGGTCTCGACTGGCCTGAGATGAGAAAAATGGGGTGGGTGGGGGCAAGCCCACGGTTTTTAAAATGTGGGTCTCCTGAAACCGGGAGCTGTCCTCCACCGCGGCTGTACGTGCCACGGGACACCAGGCTCAGTTTTTAGATTTCTTCATCTGGAAAATAAAAATCGGCACAGCCGTCTTTATATATAATTCTAACAGAATGATCAAAATGGCAGATTTCCCTTTTTTCTATATGCCATTCAGAGGGGCCTTTTATTTTTTTTTATTTTGGTTTGTACTTTAACTGTATCATAGCTTCAGGTTTCCAGAGTCACGTGTTTTATTCATACCGACGTTCTTCTCATGAGTCTCGTTCTATGAAAATATACAGACTGTGACCTAACGTAACCCTTTCTGATCAATATATATAAATTTAGAAATAATCTTTGCCGCTTTACAAATTATTTATTAGAAACGAGCGGCGAAGGCGGAAAGTAACGTGACGCGGTTAAAGCAAGAAGTAGCCCTTCTCCAGGTAAGTCGGACGCCGTGACGTTATATATATGCCACTTGCCTCCGCCATACACACAAAAAAAATAATGTGGTGGCACACCAGTACTAAAACAAATCATTGTAACTTTTTATTGTTCCATCAAAGGTCAACGTTTCAGCTCCAGTCCAGAGCTTTCTTCAGGACATATCCCGATTTATGTCCTGAAGAAAGCTCCAGACTGGAGCTGAAACGTTGACCCTTGATGCAACAATTAAAAAAAAAAATATCATTGTAACGTTCTATATATATATTTTTTTTAGTACTGGAGTGCTACCACGTTATTTTTTTTGTGTTTGTAAAATAGATTTATCTATCATGTAACAAGTCTGCTACTTTTAATAAATACACACGGCCGCTCAAATTTTTTATTAAATGTAGCAGACTTGTTACATGATAGATATATCTATTTTACACACAAAACAATAATGTGGTGGCACTCCAGTACTAAAAAAAAAATATCATTGCAACCTTAATTGTTCCATCAAGGGTCAACGTTTCAGCTCCAGACTGGAGCTTTCTTCAGGACGTAATCGGGATATGTCCTGAAGAAAGCTCCAGACTGGAGCTGAAACGTTGACCCTTGATGGAATAATAAAGGTTTCAATGATATTTTTTTTTTTTTAGTACTGGAGTGCCAACACATTATTTTTTTTTGTGTGTAAAATAGATATATCTATCATGTAACAAGTCTACTACATTTAATAAAAAATTTGCGCTAGCGTGGGTATTTATCTACACCGGGCAGTAACGCTGAAGAGCAGATGGTACTTTCATAAATCGCAGATTTTATCATTCATATTACGTAACGTTTGCATTAGATGCAGAATTCTCCGCCGTGAGACGCTTTCCGATTCAGGAGAGACCTCAATAAAAAGCTGGATCTTTCCAGAATGGAATATTCTGCATGGAATATCAAAGGAGAAATCCGATTTGTCATGGTGGGGTTGGAGATTTATTTTTTTTTCCTTCCCTCTTTGTGTTCCCCCTTCCCTATTTGCACCGCCCTGGCAAAGCATCATGGGTACTGTTATTGCCGGTATCTGGAATGCCGAATAATCTCCTTTCTCCGGGATACGATGTTTAACCCTGGCCAGCCTGACCTGTGGGGTTTATTCACTAAACAAGGAATTTTCAGGGAAAACTAATTTGCTTAGAAAGAAAAAATTAGGCAGTACCCCCCCCCCTTTCTATATTGACATGATATTTTACACGCAGGTTCAGCTGGGAACGTACAAGGCAGAAAACGAGGCTCTGCGCAGAGGCGAGACGGCTGGCATGAACGCTGTGAAACAGAATGCAAACCTGGCTCTGGAAAACCTTCACAAAGCCGTCAGCGGGGCTCGGGGCTCCATAAAGTAAGCATAGTTTGCTGCTAGATCATTCTTTTTCACTCGCTCTTGCTTTCTCTCACTCACTGGTTTCTTTGGCTTTTGCGCGCCCTCCCTCTCTTTGTTTTGCGCTATCTGCTCATTCGCCTCCTACCGCTCTGTCGCCCTCTGCTGGCTCTGTTTTGTGTGCTTGCGCTTTTCACCCCCGCCTGCTCTGGTTTGCACGCTTGCTCTTTCGCCCCCGCCGGGTCTGTTTTGTGTGCTTGCTCTTTCACCCCCGCATGCTCTGCTTTGCACGCTTGCTCTTTCGCCCCCGCCAGCTCTGGTTTGTGCACTTGCTCTTTCGCGCCCCACCGGCTCTGATTTGCGCGCTTGCTCTTTCGCCCCACCGGCCCTGTTTTGCGTGCTTGCTTTTTCGCCCCCGCCGGCT
This sequence comes from Leptobrachium leishanense, assembly GCA_009667805.1. Classification (NCBI taxonomy): domain Eukaryota; kingdom Metazoa; phylum Chordata; class Amphibia; order Anura; family Megophryidae; genus Leptobrachium; species Leptobrachium leishanense. Next base: position 142,843,896 of record CM019071.1, read on the forward strand.
CGGTTTTGCGCGCTTGCTCTTTCGCCCCCGCCGGCTCGGTTTTGCGCGCTTGCTTTTTCGCCCCCGCCGGCTCTGTTTTGCGCGCTTGCTCTTTCGCCCCCGCCGGCTCTGTTTTGCGCGCTTGCTCTTTCGCCCCCGCCGGCTCTGTTTTGCGCGCTTGCTCTTTCGCCCCCGCCGGCTCTGTTTTGCGCGCTTGCTCTTTCGCCCCCCCCCCCTCCAGCTCTGTTTTGCGCGCTTGCTCTTTCGCCCCCCCCCTCCAGCTCTGTTTTGCGCGCTTGCTCTTTCGCCCCCCCCCTCCAGCTCTGTTTTGCGCGCTTGCTCTTTCGCCCCCACCGGCTCTGTTTTGCGCGCTTGCTCTTTCGCCCCCCCCCTCCAGCTCTGTTTTGCACGCTTGCTCTTTTGCCCCTGCCGGCTCTGTTTTGCATTCATGGTTTAATGAGGGATCACATGGAAAGATGTTTTATGATTTATAGAATATATAAACATTTGACAGGCTTCCTCTCAGAAGAATAAAGCTCACACCCCCTCCGCAAGAGTTAAACAAGTGCGCAAAAGCTGTAACTTACTGCACGTGCAAGAGCTCTCACTGACTCCAAACCTACATGCACGTCCCCAGGCGCGCGCTCACACACACACACACGTACTAATCTGGTGAGTGATGTGGTCTGCGCTAAACCGTTCGCACGTTCTTCTCGCTCTCCCTCCCTTTCAGGCAGTTGATGTCGGGAGCTGAATCTCTGAACCTGGTCGCGGAGCTGCTTCGATCCATAGACAAGATCGCGGAGGTGCACGAGGACGACGTGCCGTGAGAGTCCTGTCTCTCCAAGAGACTTTCTGCTTTCCAAAACAATCGCGTCGAGCGGTGACACTTACGCAGCGCACAGAGAGCGACCGCGTTGCTGTGACACATTGTATACGAACAGAAAATAATACAGGTTTTTATATTCATTAATGTGACCTAATGAAACTATAATTATTATTTTTTTTTTATATATATATATATCTTCTGTACCGGCCTCTAGCGTTCACAATATATTTTCCGCTCTGCAGGTAACAGACTGGCTGCACTTTTTTTGCTTAATTCACTTTAAATTTGTAAATGAGGAAATTCTCTGTGAGCTCGGGGGGGGGGGGGGATCTGTTAGATGTGCAATAGACCCCCCCCTCCCCTCTAATCCATAGATTTAAATCTAATCCCGATCTTAAGATAATAAACCAAACCGTTATTTTTATTATTAAATATTTCTAGTGTAACTTCGACAGCAACATTGTTACGAAGTAATCGTCATAGCAACCAATGGCTGGCGCTTCTGGTTGCTACAAATGAACCTCTCCTGGGTTTACCTAGCCTTTCTTTTGTTAACGTGGCCCATATGACTTTGATTTATTATTTTTTATTTTTATTAGAATTTTTATTGTGATTTTTGAAATTTACGTAAAAAAAAAAATTCCTCTCTAGCATCAACAGATTAGAAGCCGGGCACCTTGTTAAACCTTAACCTTTGGCAGGAACACCCAAAACAAACATTCGAATTTTTGCTGCAGGAAAATATCAATGTATTAAATCCTTCCTGCATCAAAAATAATAAATTAAATATCTGTTCTGTAAAAAGCACTTAATCCTATTAATGCCTTTGGTATTATCTTTAGGAATATTCATGTTGTGTTAACCTTGTGCTTTGTTTTCCTAGGTTACACTGGAACCTCTGTAAAATTCTGCCTTTTTTTTCCCCTTCATTTTATTAGTATAAAATATATATATTATATGTAGGGAATTTATTTTATCCAGATATTTTTTTTTTTTTTACTATTTTCCACTATGCAACGCAGACTTTAGACCAGCGCTGTCAAACTCCGCCCCCCCCTGATGTTTCAGGACTACGACTCCCATAATCCTCTTGCCATCTATTGCATACAAAGAATTCTGGGATCAACATCGGGGGGGGGGGGGACCAAACTATGGGCTCGATTCTGAACCTGGTTTAAACATAACCAGATCTTTGGTCTGGGAAGTTTACATCGTGCTCTGACTCTAACCCTGGATCTTTATTAACCCCTTAAGGACCGCTGACGTACCCTGTACGTCCTGTCCACGGGTCTCCCTTAGACCCGCAGACATACAGCGTACGTCAGCGGCGCCTAACCCCCCTCCCGCCCGATACTTACCTCCCTTGCTGGATCCCTCGGCGATCTGGCAGGGAAGAAGCCTTCCCATGTGATTTACATGGGCAGGCGAGGTTGATGAAATAAAAAAAGTTTTGTTTTTTTTAAAGTTTTTTTTTTTGGTCTGGGGGTGTTTAGTTAAATAGGACCTAGGCTGTCATCTCGAAATAATTAGCACAAAATGGTCAGAATGAGCTCAGCGCACATAGGCGAACTGGCTCAGCAGTGAAGGGGTTAAAAAGCAAAAACATGTGAAAATTGGGTATTTCTATAGTGTTTTAGGGTGTTTTATAGATTTATTTTACAATCACCCTCCTCTTTATTTATTTTTATTTTTTTCTGCACATTTTATTATTTTTGGAATAATCTACATTTCTTTTTATTTTTGTTTACACTGAATACAAACTACATTTCCTGATTTTTTTTTTTTTTCGCATAGCTGTTTGTATTTATACGAACACGTTCTACATTTCACTTTTTCCTCCAGCGCTTTATTAGCGTGATTTTTTTTCTTCTCTTTTGCTGTTATTTATTCCAATATATGGAACACTCCAGGCTGCACATAATCCCCTTCAACCTCCCCCACCCAACCCCTGTTTTGTATATATTAAATAGATAACGCAATGAAAATATCCAAAAAAAAACTGACACTTTTTGAACTTTTGAATTATTTAGTTTTTTTTTTTTCTTCCTGCAGATCCTGTGGGTTTTTCTTCAGCTGCAGGAAGACCAGGAACTGGCTCAGCCAATCAGGTGCTTCCTTTTCGCTGTCACTCGAGACTGAGCACCTTTTTAAAGGGACATTCTCGTTTATAAATAACATGCGCCAGCTCAGTGGAGCATTTTATCTCCTGTGTTTTACACCCACACAGGGATTAACTACACATTTTAAAGCTGCACCGATTGGCCAACGATGTGTAAGTCGATCGTTGGCCGATCTCTAGCCGTTTCCTGCAGTTGTAATGCCAGTTTATATGTGCGTATAGCCCCGGATACGCACATCACAAGTGTAATGTCCCACCGCTGACACCATGTGACCGGGACAAAATGTAAAATCCCACCGCTGACACCACGTGACGGGGGCAAAATTATTAAAATCCCACCGCTGACACCACGTGACGGGGACAAAATGTAAAATCCCACCGCTGACACCACGTGACGGGGACAAAATGTATAATCCCACCGCTGACACCACGTGACGGGGACAAAATGTAAAATCCCACCGCTGACACCACGTGACGGGGGCAAAATTATTAAAATCCCACCGCTGACACCACGTGACGGGGGCAAAATTATTAAAATCCCACCACGTGACGGGGACAAAATGTATAATCCCACCACTGACACCACGTGACGGGGACAAAATGTATAATCCCACCGCTGACACCACGTGACGGGGACAAAATGTATAATCCCACCGCTGACACCACGTGACGGGGACAAAATTATTAAAATCCCACCACTGACACCACGTGACGGGGGCAAAATTATTAAAATCCCACCACTGACACCACGTGACGGGGACAAAGTGTAAAATCCCACCACTGACACCACATGACGGGGACAAAATGTAAAATCCCACCGCTGCCACCATGTGACGGGAGCAAAATGTAAAATCCCAGCGCTGACACCACGTGACGGGGACAAAATGTAAAATCCCAGCGCTGACACCACGTGACGGGGACAAAATGTAAAATCCCAGCGCTGACACCACGCCACCGCTGACACCACATGACGGGACAAAATGTAAAATCCCACCGCTGACACCACGTGATGGGGACAAAATGTAAAATCCCACCGCTGACACCACGTGACGGGGACAAAATGTAAAATCCCACCGCTGACAGCACGTGACGGGGACAAAATGTAAAATCCCACCGCTGACACCACGTGACGGGGACAAAATGTAAAATCCCACCGCTGACACCACGTGACGGGACAAAATGTAAAATCCCACCACTGACACCACGTGACGGGGACAAAATGTATAATCCCACCGCTGACACCACGTGACGGGGACAAAATGTATAATCCCACCGCTGACACCACGTGACGGGGACAAAATTATTAAAATTCAGTATAAAACACCCTTCAGGATGTGTGTGACACATAAACTAATGTTGTTTTTAGACTTTGGTCCCCAAGATATGTTGTTATTATATGCAAAATCCCAAATCCTGAGCACTTCTGGTCCTCAACATTTCAGGTAAGGGACACTCAGCCAGTGGTAAGCTATGGGGGGGGGGGGACATTCCTATGAGACACAAGGGTCTATTCACAAAGCATCGAAATTGCGTTTCGGCCCATTTCCCGTGTTGGTTGGCGATTTGCATTTTGCCGAAAATATGGTAACTTCTGCCGAACTGGGGGGGGGACGGACGTTTCCTATACTCCTAATAGGTGGATAAATCCGTAAAAATGTGTCTAAATAATAAGTCTTTTAAAAAAAATTATAATAAAAAAATAACCCAGAATGTTGCCTAAAAAAATACTAAAAGGTGTTCAAAAACATAAAAGCCGTTTTTGCTGAAAAATGAAAAGACGATGCTCTGTATCCAGCACCCGGTGATACGTCTGCCCTCCATATTCAGTGGCGCTGCTTATCACCTACACCATTGTATACCTGTGACGGCTCACCTTGGCACTCCACATGTCTCGGAACTCCATATCCCATCATGCTCAGCTAGCATTAGTACAGGCAGAGCATCATGGGACACGTAGTTCTGCAACCTCTCGGATGCCAAGTTGAGTCGTTCTCCTCTTCTATGCTAAATACTGCCAACACGCTGTGCCCGCGCGATACGGTCTGTATAATGTTAAACCGGAGTGACTGTGTTGTCTCAGGTCTCCTTTATTAATGGGTGGTGGGATCAATAATAGCAATAATATATATAGATTTTATTCCTCCTGTGTATTATTCTGGTATTTTGTGCATAACATGACGGAGCTGTGTCTTAATAATAAAATATTTTATATATTTTACGAATGTTTCTGTCTTCTTGGAGATTTATTATATACGACGTCATTACATATATAATATACTGTATATATATCACTATACAGAGATGAGATTTGATATATATATATATATATATTATTATTCAGGTTTCATCGGAGCCAAAAACCGACCGTTTCTAGCATTTTATTTCCGCACTTGCGACGTTCACATAACGTTTACCTTATAGCAGGAAAAATAGATTTATTCCACAGTTTTCAGCAAAGTGTTATCTCCGCCCCGTGCGCCTTACCTTGCAGGATGGACCCGGGTGTGTGTGATTTTTTTTTTTTTTTTTACTTTTTTTTTTTTTTTACCAAGCATCATGGGATTTATTGGCACTGGGCACACGGGGTGAGGATTTCTTGGCACTGGGCACACGGGGTGAGGATTTTAGGGGCACTGGGCACACGGGGTGAGGATTTTAGGGGCACTGGGCACACGGGGTGAGGATTTCTTGGCACTGGGCACACGGGGTGAGGATTTCTTGGCACTGGGCACACGGGGTGAGGATTTTAGGGGCACTGGGCACACGGGGTGAGGATTTTAGGGGCACTGGGCACACGGGGTGAGGATTTTAGGGGCACTGGGCACAGGGGGTGAGGATTTTAGGGGCACTGGGCACACGGGGTGAGGATTTATTGGCACTGGGCACACAGGGTGAGGATTTATTGGCACTGGGCACAAGGGGTGAGGATTTCTTTTCACAGGGGGTGAGGATTTCTTGGCACTGGGCACAGGGGGTGAGTTTCCCTGGTGCTGAGCGGGTATACCCGGGCTCTAGGTGTACAGGGTGGGCTTTCCCTGGCACTGGGCACACGGGGTGGGCGGGCTTTCCCTGGCACTGGGCACACGGGGTGGGCGGGCTTTCCCTGGCACTGGGCACACGGGGTGGGTGGGCTTTCCCTGGCACTGGGCATTATACATCAAAGTCAAACTCGTTTGAACCCAGCGCCTCTTTGCCCACACTCAGTCCCGGCCTCAGTTGAACGTACCGCGCACGCGTCCGCCCTCCTCTTGTGACGCTGTTTTGAGCGCATGCGCGTTGCACCTGGAAACAGACTAGCTCAGAGCTAAGAATTCGGCGGTGAAAAGCTGGGGACAGGAAACGGCGAACTGGAGAGGTGAGGGGGTAATAGACTGGGGGCTTAGAGGGTGAGGGTAACATGCAGGGGGTGTGGATTGTGAGGGGGTAATGGACTGGGGGCATGGAGGGGGTGATAGACTGGGGGCATGGAGGGCGAGGGGGTGATAGACTGGGGGCATGGAGGGGGTGATAGACTGGGGGCATGGAGGGCGAGGGGGTAATAGACTGGGGGCATGGAGGGCGAGGGGGTAATAGACTGGGGGCATGGAGGGTGTAATAGACTGGGGGCATGGAGGGGGTAATAGACTGGGGGCATGGAGGGGGTAATAGACTGGGGGCATGGAGGGCGAGGGGGTAATAGACTGGGGGCATGGAGGGTGTAATAGACTGGGGGCATGGAGGGGGTAATAGACTGGGGGCATGGAGGGTGAGGGGGTAATAGACTGGGTGCATGGAGGGTGTAATAGACTGGGGGCATGGAGGGGGTAATAGACTGGGGGCATGGAGGGTGAGGGGGTAATAGACTGGGTGCATGGAGGGTGAGGGGGTAATAGACTGGGTGCATGGAGGGTGAGGGGGTAGTAGACTGGGGGGGGACATGGGTGAGGGGTAAAAGGCGGAGGATATATGGGGTGACAGAGCGGGGACATAACATGAGGGATAATTTTATATTTTAATCTACCCGTTGTGCAGCGCTGTGGATTGTGTTGGCGCTTTATAAATAATTGTAATTTATCCTTGGATCTCCGATCTCTTGTGTCACCCCTCTCCTTAGATTGTAAGCTCTTGAGCAGGGTCCTCTCTCCTACTGTTCTGTCTCTCCCATTGTACAGTGCTGTGGAACTTGTTGGCGCTTTCTAAATACCTGTAACTTACCTTTTATATCCCTGAAAACCCTTATTATTATTATTATTCCACAAGCATGCCACTATATTAAAAAATCCACGTCTTTATCGTTTCTTGCTGTAAGGGATCCTTTCCTCTGCTGTAGGTGAAATCTCCTTTTTTTTTTCAGTTCTCGACCATGGAAACGAAACCTATGCGCTTCATGTGGCTCTTGCTGCGTTCTAATGATGGCGGCGTTTCAGACCCATAAATAACATTTTGCTGCCGTTCTAAAGCCGTTAATTATTTTTAATTTAATAAAAAATTAACCATTTCCTGTCGCTTTCTACTAAATACAACTAAAACTTCTCATTACTTTTCGTGCTCCCCTTCGCATAACCATGTCCCCCCCTCCCCTCCCCCTTCCTCTGTAGATGGAAGGTTTTAGCTGCAGACAATGAGTTCCTGTGGTGCATTGTGGGTAATCCATGCAAATGCATGCGCTCGGCGAGCCTCGCGTGTCTGCCCGCCCGCCGCCTGTTCAGTCCAGGAGCAGCTCTCAGCTTTTACATAGCTTGTTGTTTTTTTTGTTTTTTTTCTGTTTTATGCAAAGCAGCGCTCTCTCAGGCGAGCGATTTTAGTATTCAGCGAGCAGATCCCTGCCAGATGTACGCTAATGCTATTTGCATATGATTACCCAGAATGCCGCAGGGTGTGCCTCCTCTGCAGATATTATCAGGCCTTTTCTCTGGGGGGGGGGGGGGGACGGACGCAAGTTTATAGTCGCGGAGGACATTTACGCATCCCAGCAATTCAGAGCACTGCTTCACACAGCTGCATTCCCCATATGCAGCAAGGAACTCTGGGTAGGACATGCAAATGAGGTCCACAATTTCTCTTTTGCATAGCGGATCTGTTTTCACACTGAACCCTCCTTTGCGAGCGCCGTGCCGTGCTGGATGGCTTTATAGCAAAGCTCAGGCTGCGCAGCGAGTCGCGGCCGCTCCTGGACAGCTGTTTCAGGCTTCTTATGCCCTTATCAGCAGGAGCTAGGCCGCGACTCGCTGCTATTTGATGTTATTTGCGTGTCCTTCTCAAAGTCCTGTGCTGCACGTGGGGAATGTAACACATGGGCTCTATAAAAACAGTTCTCTGAATTGCTGGGATGTGCAAAATATCTTCTACAATTTTAAACGGGATTATTTGCTGTGCGGAGGATTTTAATATATATATATATATATATATATTATATATAATTCTCAAGCAACCCCGCACTCCATGTGATTAAGCCATTTGGAAATCCTTGCTTCGGTGCGAATCCAGCTGCACAAAATAGTATAGGAAAAATATCCAGATGCGCACGGAGACTGCAACAATAGGTCTCTTTATTTAAAGGAACACTCGAGGCTGAAAATCCTATATTTTACATTATATTATACCGATTGCCCTACCTAGTTAATCTGTATTTTTTTATTTTATTTTGTTATACTTTACCCTAAAAACGACACTTTCCCAACAGTTTTTATTATTTTTTTCACTCCTCTTCCGCTCCCGTCGTGGGAAATCTTCAATTTGGCTGAAGGTTTACGTGCAAAGCGCGCATGCGCGCCTAGCACGTAAACCAGCCAATCAGCAGGCTTCCTCCCGGCTCCACCTTCTTTGATTAGTGTCACGCGCAACACTAATCACAGCCGCCTACTTTTGCCGGCGGCTCGCTCCCGCCAGCTACTGCGGCGAGTTAAAGCGCGATGACGTCTCCTACTCGGCAATAGTCGGCAGAAGCAGGAAATACGAATCCCGCTCTGCTGACTGACAGCTGGGAGGGCGCAGTAAACTCCTCCGCCTCGCTCAGCTGTTTCGGCTGAGCGGAGGAAAAGGGCATACATAGGTCATCATGACCACCTAAAAAAGCTTAGGTGGTCATGTTGCCTAGAGTATCCCTTTAAATAAAGAGACCTAGTTTTGCAGTCTTCGTGTGCATCTGGATATTTGTCCTGTATATATTATAGGCTACCTTTTTATATATTTATTGTAGAAGTGTACATTTTATTATTATAAAAACGTGTCTACAATAAATATCAAAAAAAGTGCAGCCTATAATAAATCTATATTTATAAAAATAGGTGTATGTATGTGTGTATATATTATATATATATATATATATACATAATTTTTTCTCGTGATGGGTGAATGGCGAACTCGAGAGACTTGGTATCGATATTTTTTTTAATAAACAAATTAATTGAATTATTGCGAGCCGACGTTTCAGTCCATGCTGGACTTTTCTCAAGACATAACGCACACACAAACAATAAAGCACATATAAATAGTGTACGTCATTAGACAAACTCAACACAGACGTGTGATTAAAACAATCCATTGTGTAATGCCGTTGGGCCAGCTGTCTCACTTTTCTGCATCCTGGGTCTGTTATAGATGGTAGGACATGCAAATGACATCTATAACAGACCCAGGATGCAAAAAAGGTGAGACAGATGTCATTTGCATGTCCTACCCAGAGTCCCTTGCTGCATATGGGGAATGTGGCACAGGAGCTCTGGGATGTGTTTCTTTGAATTACTGTGATGTGCAGGTGGCTTCTGCAATAATAAACTTAATCTCCCTTTTTGTCCTCCACCACAACCCTTGTGTGTGTGTGTGTGTGTGTATATGTATATGTGTGTGTGTATATGTATATGTGTGTGTGTATATGTATATGTGTGTGTGTATATGTATGTGTGTGTGTATATGTATGTGTGTGTGTATATGTATGTGTGTGTGTATATGTATGTGTGTGTGTGTATGTGTGTATGTGTGTGTATATATATGTGTGTGTATATGTGTGTATGTGTGTGTATATGTATGTGTGTATGTGTGTGTATATGTATGTGTGTATGTGTGTGTATATGTATGTATGTGTGTGTGTGTGTGTGTGTGTATATGTGTGTGTGTATGTATGTGTATGTGTGTGTATATGTATATGTGTGTGTGTGTATGTAAGCAGCCCCAAACCATGATGCTCCCTTCGCCATGTTTTACAGTGGGGATGAGGTTTTGATGTTGGTGTGCTGTGCCTTTTTTTCTCCACACATAGTGTTGTGTGTTTTTTCCAAACAACTCAATTTTGGTTTCATCGTCCACAGAATATTTTGCCAGTAGTGCTGTGGAACATCCAGGTGCTCTTTTGCAAACTTCAAACGAGCTGCAATATTCTTTTTGCACAGCAATGGCTTCCTCCGTGGTGTCCTCCCATGTACTCCATTCTTGTTTAATGTTATTGTAGATGTGTCAACAAAAATGTTAGCATGTGCCAGAGATTTCTGTAAGTCTTTAGCTGACATTCTAGGATTCTTCTTTACCTCATTAAGCATTCTGCGCTGTGCTCTTGCAGTCATCTTTACAGGATGACCACGCCTAGGAAGAGTAGCAACAGTGCTGAACTTTCTCCATTTGTAGACAGTCTGTCTTACCGTGGACACCTGAACATCAAGGCTTGGAGATACTTTTGTAACCCTTTCCAGCTACATGCAAGTCAACAATTCTTGATCGTAGGTCTTCTGAGAGCTCTTTTCTGCGAGGCATGGTTCACATCAGGCAGTGCTTCTTGAAACCAGTAAACCCAAAACTGGTGTGTGGTTTTAGGCTAGGGTCAGAGTGGGGCAGTCGGAACGCGCGTGCAGACGCACTAAATCACGGCGGCAGTAGCAGCACATAACGGCCAATGACGGCCAATATACGCAGTACGTGCGTACGAAAGTGCGCCGACACCACGCAACCAGCAAATGAACGCATTTTTATCAGAACGTGAAACCGCTGCTACTGACGTACAAAGTGCGCGGCGGCCGCATGGCAGCGTGTGTGCGTGATTAGGAGACGTCAGACGCTGCTAGTGTGCGGCGTACATCACGTCCAAACTGCCAAAGTTTCCTGCAGTTCGTTGGAGCGTACCTGCGACCGTTGAACATGGCTGCTGGACCAGAGATGGACGTGGAGAGGCTGATAAGCGCTGTGGGGGAGCATCCAGGGATCTGGGATACGGCCTGCGAGCGTTATAAGGACAAGGGAGGAAGGCGAGCGCATGGGTCGAGGTGTCCCGTCAGGTGTACCCGGAGTACGATACCTGGTCCGAGAAGGAGCAGCACATACAGAGTGAGTATAATATTATTTAATTCATAATCCCATAAATGTAAATCACAAAAATGATAATAAACAAACAAATGAAATCATTGATGTGAAACTCAAATGCTCCCCAGCTGCCAGGGCACCTCACCTGCATCACTGATGAAATAATTAGATACAGCAACAGGTATCGCGATGCTCTATCTATTCACAGCTATGATGTCATAGTTCACATCATCCTCAAGACCGACAACTGTGAGGGTATCGTCAAAATTAAACCATCCCTGGCCCGCACATAATTATGTAGAATGCAACAGCATTTCACTATGTCCACACAGAAGTCCACATTCACATCCAGCGGTCTATGTAGAATCCTCCACTTGTTGGTCAGTATGCCAAAGCTACACTCCACATACCGTCTCGCCCGCGACAGCCTATAATTAAACACCCGCTTCTTCACAGTCAGGTGTGTCCCAGAGTAGGGCCGTAGGAGGTGTGTGGATAGGCCGAATGCTTCGTCACCCACGAAGGCATAGGGGACTGCCACGTCACTGCCAGGCAATGGTGCGGGTCTGGGGATGTTCAGGGTTCCACTCTCAATTTCATTCCACAGTGTGGAGTTCCTGAACAGTGTGGAGTCAGAGTCTTTGCCGTATGAAACGACATCCACATACACGAAACTATAGTTGGCATCTGACACCGCCAGTAGGCCAATAGAAAAGTAATGTTTATAATTCTGATACAGTGAGCCACTGTGCGGTGGCTTCACTATGCGGACATGTTTGCCATCCACGGCTCCCAGGCAGTTTGGAAAGTTGGCTCTCTCCCAGAATCCTGCTGCAATTTCCAGACATGCCGTATGTGTCGGTCTTGGCAAACATTCGCCCTTCATGGTCTCCCATATGGTTTGGCACACCTTGCGGACGATCTCACCAGCTGTTGATCTGCCAACGCGGAAGCTATAATGCAGATCCTTCAAACTGCACCCACTACCGAGATACCTAGAAGACAAAACAAAACTGTTTGAATATGATCACATACCATGAACACAAGCTAATGTCACTCTCATCATGTTTTTCAGCACAAGAGGCGATGAACAAATGGCGCACAGTACGCGACAACTACATGCGCGTCCAGAAGAAGCAGGCCATGGCTGCGCGCTCTGGAGCTGGTGCGAAAAAGGTCCGTGGCTACATTTATGCAGAGCAGCTATCGTTCCTCCGCAGGACCCAGGAGCCGCGCAGGAGTGTTAGCAGCATGGACCAGCCATCGACCTCCGGCACCCAGGCACAACAAATGGTGCCAGGAGATTCTGCCAGCTGCCAGGAGGAGGAGAACCAGGGTGGTGCTGAGTCGCAGATGGAGGAGGATTTGGCGACACCACAGGTGGCAGGTACCGCGACAACGGTCAGCACCAGACCTGGCCAGAAGAGAAGGGCACAGGCTGCAGACCTGGAGCAGGCCATGGTCACGTTCATGGAGGCACAGACCACCCATGCACACCAACGCTGCATGCTTGCGGACTCCGTGGACATGTCGTTCTCCAATGCATGTACGCTCCTCCTGAACAGGATGAGCGAGGCAGAGAAAATGGAGTATCGCCACAGATCTCTCGCAATATTGGAGGACATCCTTTCACGTCCCCATCACGCAGCCGCCTACCATGCTGTGCCACAATCCGCCAGTGGATCTTCCGTCTCCAGTGAGGTGCTGTCCACCCACCCAGCCATGCCCCCTGGAGCCAGGCCACACACGGAGTCGGGGTCCAGCTGTAGCCACACCACCGGCCCTCATGACCCAGATGCTCCGCGGTATCAGCAACTTTGATACATGACCTAAATATGTTTTATTATTTGTTTGTTATGTGTTATTGTTTTGATGTTTTATATATACTGACCTTCAGTTTACGAGTTGTAATATATGTCCATAATATATTACAGTTTCTTTTCATATTATAGTATTATTTATCAACATTGTTGTCGGAGTCATTTATGATTATGTACGTGTGATGTGATGCCCGTGTGTGTGTGTGTGTGTGCATGTAACAGTGGGCATGTGACTACAGACATGATGCACTCATGTCAGGTGACTGGCAGCGATGTCATGTATACAGGTGTGTGACAGTACGTACCTCAAAGTGATGACTATCATCTCCTCCGGTGGTATGGCGGGCCGCATGTTGGTGTCCCTCTTGGTCAGTGGCTCCCGTACCCGCGACAACAGTTCATCAAAGGAGGCGATGGACATCCGCATGTAGTTGAAGAACTTCGCGGGGTCCCTCTCTCGCAGTGGCCTGTACAGCGTCACAAAGTGTCCATGCGTGGGTCTGGCAGCGTTGATTTCATGAACCCAGGTTCGCCGCTTTCTCTTCCTCTTTAGGTACAGGTACCCCATCACACCAAACACAAAGACGTGTGCAGGATCCATCTTTGAAAAACGCCACCATCCCCGAAACGCCTTTTTATAACCCTTGCCCTTATTTTTTCATTTTTCAAGTGATTAGATTCATCTGATTTTTACTCTTTTTTCACCCCACCGTCATGGAATACGTCCAGAATTGAGCATCGTCCGACCACTCAAGCGCATTCCGTGAAAAAATGCGTGCGCACGCATCGACGTACATTTTGACGGTGGCCGCAGAAAATGCGCTCATCTGTCCCTAGCCTTAAAGGGCAGGACAGCTTTCAGCAACACAGCCAATAATATCACACTGATTGGACTCAAGGTTGGCTCACTCCTGGCTCCAATTAGCTCTCGGAGAAGTCATTAGGCTAGGGGTTCACATACTTTTCCCACCCTGCACTGTGAATGTTTACATGTTATGTTCAATAAACACATGAAAACATATAATGTTTGTGTTGTATTATTTTAAGCAGACTGTGTTTTTCAAATTGTTGTGACTTAGATGAAGATCAGAGCACATTTTATGACCAATTCATGCAAAACTCCACGTAATCCCAAAGGGTTCACATACTTTTTCTCCTCTTCTTGTTTTTCCGCCATCCGGAAAGGGGCGCCTCTTCCCTCCTGTCTCCCGGCACTGCGCGGCGGACCTCCACCCCCTCCCTCCTCTGTCTCGGTGTTGCGCAAAACCTGAGAAATGGCAAACCTAGACAACAAAGAGCAGGCAGAATTGGACCAACAGGACATGGAAGATGTTGAGGAAGTGGAAGAAGAAGAAGAAGAATCTGGAGAGGATGCTAACAGTAAAGCCAGGCAATTGACTGCTCAAATGATGCAGAATCCCCAGATCCTAGCTGCTCTTCAAGAAAGGTTAGATGACCTTGTTGGTACGCCCACAGGATATATAGAAAGCCTGCCTAAAGTAGTTAAGAGGCGAGTAAATGCCCTCAAGAATCTTCAGGTAAAATGTGCCCAAATCGAAGCAAGATTCTATGAAGAAGTCCATGAGCTGGAGAGGAAGTATGCTGCCACTTTTTGACAAAAGATGTGATATCGTAAACGCCACATATGAACCCACAGAAGAAGAATGTGAGTGGAAAGTAGATGACGACGAGGAAATCTCAGATGAAATGAAAGAGAAGGCAAAACTTGGAAGAGGAGAAAAAAGATGAAGAGAAAGAGGACCCCAAAGGAATACCAGAGTTCTGGCTTACCGTTTTCAAAAATGTTGACCTCTTAGGCTGGGGTCAGACCAGCGCACTTTTAACGCGCGTTCTGGCGCACTTAATCACGGCCGCACTAGCAGCAAATGACGGGCAATGACGGCCAATATACGAAGTACGGTCGCACGAAAGTCCGGCCGCGCAACGCAAGTGGAAAATGAACGCATTTTTTCGAGAACGCAGAACCCCTAGTACGGACGTACAGAGTGCGCTGCGCCCGCTAGCGGTGTGTGTGTGTGATTTGGAGACGTCAGACCCTGCTCGTGTCCGGCCAACATAACGTCCAGACGCAAAAAGTTTCCTGGTTTGGATTCGTAAAACATCACGCACGAAAATGCGCATCGTATGACCGTTTTCGCATATTCCGTGAAAAAATACATCAATGCGTTCGGACGCACTTTTTTACGTTCGCGTGTAAAAATGCTTTCGTCTGACCCTAGCCTTAAGCGACATGGTTCAGGACCATGATGAGCCCATTCTGAAGCATTTGAAAGACCTAAAAGTAAAGTTTTCAGAAGCCGAATAGCCAATGAGTTTCACATTAGAATTTCACTTTGAACCAAATTAATACTTTACGAATGAACTGTTGACGAAAACCTACAAAATGAGGTCCGAGCCAGATGAGTCTGATCCTTTCTCATTTGATGGGCCAGAAATAATGGGTTGCACAGGTTGCCAAATTGACTGAAAGAAAGGAAAGAATGTCACATTAACCTCCCTGGCGGTCTAATTTTTTAAAAATTTTGTGTCTTAAAGCGTCTCAATTATTTATTTTTTTTAAAGGAAACGTGTTTTTGTACATAGTTAGCCTGTAATAATTAGGAATCACGCACTGAAATCCGTGTAAACAAGAGTCCTTACTGGTAAAATCCTTTTTATAAATAAATAAATAAAAAAATAGTAAATGCACTGAGTCCGATAAAGTTTGAAACACGAAATAATAATTTATTATCCCAAAAAATGCAAATAAATGATATTCAATAAAATAAAAAACAAAAAACACTGAAATCGGTCTGAAAACAAGAGTAAGACGATGTATGGTCCTATTTCTTATCCTGTAGTGCCACCCAGTGGCCGTTCATAAACATTGCGCTTTGGATTACAGTATTTTATGAATTGTTTAAGTTTGCTGATGGTTCCCGCCCACCCTGCATCATGTGACTCGCAGGGAGCCTTCCAGGAGGAAGCAGCTCGCCACCATCACACTGCGGAGGAACAACGAGGGAGCCAGGAGGAGGTGAGTATGCATCCAGCCTGAGTGAGGCTTGGGGTTACTGTTAGCAGTAGCGAAATTTAACCCCGAGTCACACTCCGGAATACCGCCAGGGAGGTTAAAAACCATAAAGAAGAAACAGAAGCATAAGGGTCGTGGTACAGTAAGGACTGTTACAAAAACTGTTCCCAATGACTCGTTCTTCAACTTCTTCAGTCCACCTGAAGTACCTGAAAGTGGGGAGTTGGATGATGATGCTGAAGCAATTCTCACTGCAGACTTTGAAATTGGACACTTCTTGCATGAGAGAATAGTCCCTCGGTCAGTTCTGTACTTCACTGGCGAAGCTATTGAAGATGACGATGATGATTATGATGAAGAAGGCGAGGAAGCCGATGATGAGGAAGGAGAGGAGGAAGCGAATGAAGAAAATGATCCAGATTACGAACCCAAGAAAGATCAAAACCCTGCTGAGTGCAAGCAACAATGAAGCATTGTGTACGTGGCCTTGTTATTACCTGCACTGTAATAAATTAAACACAACTGTTAGTTACTTACAGCCTTATGTTTTGTATCTTCTTGGTAGAAAGTTAACAATTTTTTTTTTTTTGATTAAAAAAAAAATATATATAAAACACATACTTTTTCTTGCAACTGTACATTACATACGCACACACGCTCGCATTTCATACTTTTGGCTGTGTTTGTCACCAGAATAAAACTAAAAGGAAACAATCAAACGAATTGGAAGTGCAGACTCTCAGCTTTAATTCAAGGGCTTGAACATATATATCAAGTACAGATTTTAGGACCTGCAGCCATTTTTATGCACAGCCCCCCCCCCCGCCCTTCATTTTCAGGGGCTCAAATGTAATATATAATTATTTTTCTTTAAATATTTTGAAGAATCCTTTTCTGGCTGTAATAACTGCCTGAAGTCTGGAACCCACAAACATTTCCAGATACTTGGTTTCCTCCTTTCTGATGCTTTGTCAGGCTCTAACTGCAGCGTCTTCAGTTGTTCTTTGTTTGTGGCTCTTTCTGCCTTTAGTTTTGCTTCAGCGAGTGAAATGCGGCTCAATTGGGTTGAGATCAGGTGATTCACTCGGCCATTGCAGAATATTCCACTTCTTTTCCTTCAGAAACTCCAGTGTTGCTTTTGCTGTGTGTTTTGGATCATTGTCCATCTGTCCGGTGAAGCACCGTCCAATCAACGTTCCTACATTTGGCCGAATCTGGGCTGACAGTATATCTCTAAACACTGCTGATTTCATCCAGCTGCTTCTGTCTTCCGTCACATAAATAAACACACATGACCCGGTGCCACTGGAAGCCATGCATGCCCATGCCATCACACTGCATCCACCATGTTTTACAGATGACATTGTGTGCTTTGGATCATGATCTGTTCCAGGCCTTCTCCACACTTTTTCCTTCCTGTCATTCTGGTACAGATTAATCTTACAAAGAATAATGTGACAAGTCACCAATGGGAGCAACCAAGATACACAAACAGAAGGACATCGTGTGATACAGTTTAACACTAAGTATACACAACAGGCCCCTTTTAAGATGCACTCACTAGACACAAAGTTTTACGTGTATCATGTATCAGGATGTTACCCTTCCAATCAGTCAACCTTCGTCAGCATCGACAGGTATCTGGATACACGGGTCTCCGAAACTTCGTGGGCACTCCGGCATCTTTCAGATTGTCCTCCCATCCATTTCAGTTGTAAAGGATAACGGAGCGCTTAATTAATAATTAAAGCACTGTTTAATTAAACAAAATACAATACAAGGTAACATTCGACGCGTTTCGTGGCTAATACCACTTCCTCAGATTAATCTTAGTTTCATCCGCCCGCAGAATTATTTTCCAGAACTGCTCTGGCTTTTTTAGAGTTTTTTTTGGCAAAGTCTAATCTGGCTTTTCTATTCTTCCGGTTTATGAATCGTTTGCAGCTTGTGGTGAACCCTCTGTATTTACGCTCATGAAGTCTTCTCTTGATTGTAGACGTTGGCAATGATACGCCCACCTCCCGGAGTGTCCTGCACTTGTCTGCATATTGCGATTTAGGTTTTTCTTTACCATACAGAGGATCCTGCGATCATCCACCACTGTTGTCTTCCGTTGTCATCCAGGCCTTTCTATGTTGCCGAGCTCACCAGTGTGTTCCTCTTTCCTCAGAATGTATCAATCTGTTGCTTTGGCCGCTCTTAATGTTGCTGCTATCTCTCTGATGGATTTGTTGTGTTTTTTGAAGCCTTACAATGGCCGGTTTCACTTGCATGGACGGCTCCTTTCAACTCCTGATGTGGCGTCACAGTAAATGCAAATACCACACTTAAAATCCGGCTTAATTGAAGAAATAATGGAGTAGCCACACCTGGCCATGAAACGGCTTTTGATTCATATGTCCAATTACTTTTGGTCCCTTGTAAAAGGGGTGGGGTTACTCTTAAGAGCTGTAATTCCTAAACCCTTCCACCGATCTGGATGTACATACCCTCAAATTAAACCTGATATTGTGCACTTTCACCCCATATCCATTATATAACTAGAGCTTGAATAGGTTTTGGTAAATACTGGGGGGGAATTGTGCCTGTGTCCAAATATCTGTCTTAGAATGAGATCATTGACTCAGAATCCTCCTCCTCTTCAGAGCTGGAATTCACACGTTAAAATACTTCACAGGTATTTCATGTAGTTGAGCCAATACGTCCGTTTTATTATTTTTTCCGTATGCCTCTCCATCCGCAGACACCATGGCCGCCATAGACATCCGCGCACAGCGGGAGAAAATTCAGCGGGAGATCGAGGCTCTGGAGAAGAGCCTGGGACCCAGCGTAGCATCCATCGATGTTGTGTCAGGTTCCAGTCTCGATTCTGACGAGGGTGAGTATGAGAGTCTCTGATTTGGGTAGGTCGCCCCAAAAATACTATAAACACCTAAACTCCTACAGACAATTCATACTCCGTGTGCAGCATTTACAGTCCAGGAGGAACACACAACCACACGTAACAGTGCTGCGCAAAGAGGTTGTGTGTTACAGGAGGTGCAGTGATTGTGCGTTATAGGAGGTGCAGGGAGTGATATAATAAATACAGGGTTCCAGGACAACAAAAACTTGGTACAAAGCAGCTTGGTGTTGACTTTTTCCGGCGGCTGCTCTGCTTTGTGATCAGCGGCTGCTCGGGTTTCTCCGGCGTGTTCGGCGGGGTTAATCCAGATGTTTTTGCGGGTTTAGGTGTGCCTTCGCCAGGTTTTGCGTGTTGGGTGTTCGTCGGGTGTGCGGCGGCTTTTCCCTGCACTACTACGGCCCTGTGGTGCTTGCTGAATACATCGCAGGGTCGCCGAAATGGGATCGCTAAATCGCACCGAATTGAAGAAAACGAAAAGTCGCCGAACTTGCGGTGACTTTTCGATTCTCTTTGAATAACCCTGTTAGTGAAAAATCCGTAAGAGTTTGAACATATAAACACAGACATAATGACACAGTCCGGACCATACAGAAAACAAAACAATCATATGATAGGTGGAGACTATCACAAAGGCTGTCTAACCAAACCCAGTTCAAAATAGCATGGGTATATGTAGAAATAATAGCAGACAATAAATGTAGCTGGAAACAGACCTTTGTGGGTCTGTAAATATAGAAAAGAAAGAATGGAAAAAAATATTTAATTTGTCACTAAATACCCAAGAACCAGGAAAGCTTTAAAAGCACAGAAAACATATAGCAACTCAATGTATCGCATCTACAGCTAGAGGAGGCTAGGCTTCAGATATTGTCAGGAAAAAATTCCACAGAGGACAACCATATAGATTAGAATATATCCGCCATGCCTTGTCTCAGGATGCTATAACAAGCATTTGCAATGATTTGAAAGAAAAAAAAAAGTCTCATTTAACTCATGTAATAGGTGGAGACGATCACAAAGGCTGCCTGACCAGACCCAGTCAAAATAGCATGGGTATATGTAGAAACAATGGCAGACTGTAAATGTAGCTAGAAACAGACCTTTGTGGGTCTGTAAATATAGAAAAGAAAGAATGGAAGAAATTAATTTGTCGCTAAATACCCAAGAACCAAGAGGCTGGAAAAGCACCAACAAACCCCTATCACACAACATACAGCAACTCAATCAATGTATCGCATCTACAGCTAGAAGAGGCTAGGCTTCGGATATTGTCAGGAAACAATTCCACAAAGGACAACCATATAAATCCGAGTATATCAGCCTGCCTTGTCTCAGGATGCTACAACAAACATTTGCAATGATTTGAAAGGGGGGGGAGGATTCTTACTGCATGGTTTGTGCTGGCTGGGTGTCATTAGGTTAGAGCAGTCATAGACAGATAAAAAGTCTCATTTAGCTTGACGCGTTTCGCTGGTAACCCAGCGTCATCAGGAGCAAAGAAACTGCCTAATGTTGCATAGTTCACTGTAGTTGCAAGAACAGTGATTTTTTTTTTTTTTTTAACTATTGTTTGCAACTATGGTGAACGTCCGTTCGTGCTGCAATGGTGCACAGTGAATGAAGGACAGATAGGTCTCCCCTAAACCAGCATTCTAAAATGCAGAAGACTCATTAAACCAGAGTTTTCAAAGCCTTTTTGTAGTTGAGCCAATACGTCCCTTTTTTTATATATATATATATATATGTATTTTATTTTTTTCCGTATGCCTCTCCATCCGCAGACACCATGTCCACCGTAGACATCCGCGCACAGCGGGAGAAAATTCAGCGGGAGATCGACGCTCTGGAGAGGAGCCTGGGACCCAGCGTAGCATCCATCAATGTTGTGTCAGATTCCAGTCTCGATTCTGACGAGGGTGAGTGTGAAAGTCTCTGATTTAGGTAGGTCCCCCCCAAATATACTATTAACACCTAAACTCCTACAGGCAATTCATACACCGTGTGCAGGATTTACAGTCCAGGAGGAACACACAACCAAGTGCTGCACAAAGAGGTTGTGTTTTATAGGAGGTGCAGGGAGTGCGTGTTATAGGAGGTGCAGGGAGTGCGCGTTGTAGGAGGTGCAGGGAGTGCGCGTTGTAGCAGGGAGTGCGCGTTATAGGAGGTGCAGGGAGTGCGCGTTATAGGAGGTGCAGGGAGTGCGCGTTATAGGAGGTGCAGGGAGTGTATGTTATAGGAGGTGCGGGGAGTGCGTGTTATAGGAGGTGCAGGGAGTGCGTGTTATAGGAGGTGCGGGGAGTGCGTGTTATAGGAGGTGCGGGGAGTGCGTGTTATAGGAGGTGCGGGGAGTGCGTGTTATAGGAGGTGCGGGGAGTGCGCGTTATATGAGGTGCGGGGAGTGCGCGTTATAGGAGGTGCGGGGAGTGCGTGTTATAGGAGGTGCGGGGAGTGCGTGTTATAGGAGGTGCGGGGAGTGCGTGTTATAGGAGGTGCGGGGAGTGCGTGTTATATAGGAGGTGCAGGGAGTGCGTGTTATAGGAGGTGCAGGAGTGCGCGTTATAGGAGGTGCGGGAGTGTGTTTATAGGCATTGCGGGGAGTGTGTGTTATAGGAGGTGCGGGGAGTGCGTGTTATAGGAGGTGCGGGGAGTGCGTGTTATAGGAGGTGCGGGGAGTGCGCGTTATAGGAGGTGCAGGGAGTGCGCGTTATAGGAGGTGCAGGGAGTGAGCGTTATAGGAGGTGCAGGGAGTGCGCGTTATAGGAGGTGCAGGGAGTGCGTGTTATAGGAGGTGCGGGGAGTGCGTGTTATAGGAGGTGCGGGGAGTGCGCGTTATAGGAGGTGAGGGAGTGCGTGTTATATAGGAGGTGCAGGGAGTGCGCGTTGTAGGAGGTGCAGGGAGTGCGCGTTGTAGCAGGGAGTGCGCGTTATAGGAGGTGCAGGGAGTGCGCGTTATAGGAGGTGCAGGGAGTGCGCGTTATAGGAGGTGCAGGGAGTGTATGTTATAGGAGGTGCGGGGAGTGCGTGTTATAGGAGGTGCGGGGAGTGCGTGTTATAGGAGGTGCGGGGAGTGCGTGTTATAGGAGGTGCGGGGAGTGCGTGTTATAGGAGGTGCGGGGAGTGCGTGTTATAGGAGGTGCGGGGAGTGCGCGTTATAGGAGGTGCGGGGAGTGCGCGTTATAGGAGGTGCGGGGAGTGCGTGTTATAGGAGGTGCGGGGAGTGCGTGTTATAGGAGGTGCGGGGAGTGCGTGTTATAGGAGGTGCGGGGAGTGCGTGTTATAGGAGGTGCAGGGAGTGCGTGTTATAGGAGGTGCAGGAGTGCGCGTTATAGGAGGTGCGGGAGTGTGTTTATAGGCATTGCGGGGAGTGTGTGTTATAGGAGGTGAGGGGAGTGCGTGTTATAGGAGGTGCGGGGAGTGCGCGTTATAGGAGGTGCGGGGAGTGCGCGTTATAGGAGGTGCAGGGAGTGCGCGTTATAGGAGGTGCAGGGAGTGAGCGTTATAGGAGGTGCAGGGAGTGCGCGTTATAGGAGGTGCAGGGAGTGCGTGTTATAGGAGGTGCGGGGAGTGCGTGTTATAGGAGGTGCGGGGAGTGCGCGTTATAGGAGGTGAGGGAGTGCGTGTTATAGGAGGTGCGGGGAGTGCGTGTTATAGGAGGTGCGGGGAGTGCGCGTTATAGGAGGTGCAGGGAGTGAGCGTTATAGGAGGTGCAGGGAGTGCGCGTTATAGGAGGTGCAGGGAGTGTGGGTGATCCTCATGCATTTGTTGGTGTCACTGATTGGGATCCTTATGTTTTATCGCCTCAGATGATCTGGAAACAGAAGATGATTCAGACGGAGACCTTCAAAAGGTAAGCTGATAGGAGCCCAAGGGGAACGTCTAAGGCTGGGGTCAGACTAACACAATTTTAACGTGCGTTTAGGCGCACTTAATCACGCCCGCAGTAGCAGCAAATGACGCGCAATGACGGCCAATATACGAAGTACGGCTGCACGAAAGTCCGGCCGCGCAATGCAAGCGACAAACTAACGCATTTTTTCGAGAACGCAGAACCGCTAGTACTGACGTACAGAGTGCACTGCGTCCGCATACCGGTGTGTGTGCGTGATTGGGAGACGTCAGACGCTGCTCATGTCCGGCCAACATAACGTCCAGACACCCAAAGTTTCCTGGTTTGGATCCGTAACAAATCACGCATGAAAATGCGCATCGTATGACCGTTTTCGCGCATTCCGTGAAAAAATCCGTGAATGCGTTCGGACGCACTTTTTGACGGTCGCTGCGAATAATGCGTTCGTGTGACCGTAGCCTAAAAGTGGACGCGGCCAAAGAATTATTCTCGTTTTTCCACATTGTGTCTATGTTGCCCTTTGCACATGTAACCCCCGCAATCCAGTACATTTTTGGGGATTTCAAACTACTGAATCGCGCCCTTTGTTCTTAAGGCGAGAACCTGTTACCGGTGCATCCTTGGACAGAGGTTGCACAAGGCTCTTTGCCAGGCCACCAATATTGCCGATGTAGGCTGGGGTCAGACGAACGCAGTGCGAACGTGCGTTGAGCCGCCTTTTATTACGACTGTGGTAGCAGCAAATGACGTCCAACAGCAGGCCCACACACGAAGTACGGCCGCACAAAAGTTCGGCCGCGCAACGGAAGCAGCAAACGAACGCATTTTTGCAAGAACATCGAACCCCTAGTACTGGCGTACAGAGTGCGCTGCGTCCGCTAGCGGCGTGTGTGCGTGATTAGGAGACGTCAGACTCTGCTCCTGTCCGGCCAACATAACGTCCAGACACCCAAAGTTTCCTGGTTTGGATCCGTAAAATCACGGCCGAAATTGCGCATCGTATGACCGCTATCGCGTCTTCCGTGAAAAAATGCGTTGGGACGCATCAATGCACTTTTTGACGGTAGACGTTCGTCTGACCCTAGCCTTACCGCCAGTGATCAAAGTGGCATTTCATAAACCCCAGTTTGCTCTTTCAGAATGATAAGGAGTTGGAGGAAGGCAGCGATAAGACGGAGATGTGTCTCCAGATGAACCAGTTGTACCAAGCCGTCATTGAGGAGAAGATTCGGGAGGTGGAACTTCTGATTGCCCAAAACAAGGAGCAGCAAGTAAGTGGCAGCCACCGTCTCCGCAGAACGGATACTATTTTTCACAATAAAGTTGATGCAAAAAATTTAATTTCTCAACTTTTGTCTTTTCAGGACGAGATCCTGTGGCAGGTCGCCGGGCACCGGGTACAGAAACTGTCAGACAGCAAGTCCTCGTTATTCCTCTACATAGGCCGCTTCTTGAAGCCATATTTTAAAGACAAAGTGACCGGACTTGTGGGTAGCCTTTTCTTTTGTTAACGGACTTCTATAGATCGCCACTTTAAAATCGCCCCTGGTTTATACCTTGGTTTTACAGAACGCGCTGCATGGAGACTAGACACAGGTTACTCATTTTACGGAAAATGACGGCATTAGCGATGTTCGCAGATGCTGTGCAGTGTGGCCTGCCGGTGTTAGGTTTTCATTCTCTGGATAGACGAAGTTCACTGTAGTTGCAGGAACAGCCTTTTTGAGTTTATTAATACTTCTTTTCATGCCCCTCGAACACCCGGCTACCGACCTCTGCCGCAGACTGTAGCAAATGCTGTGAGCGTCTGGGCAGCCCCAGCGTGTGACTCTGTGCAGCATGTCCACAGAAACCCTGCACAGTGCTTGCAGCTTGTATACACTCTGTTGGCTTCAGCAGGAAAGGGATTGTGACTCTCCTGCTGCAATCTCCATTCTCTCAGGCATCGGATTGTGAAAGATTGCTGCCAGGTCGGCCATATTTTCCTGGACACACATTCTACTTGGACACCTTTTATACACAAACTACTTCATGCAGGGGGAGAGCAATGGAAAAAGTGCTGCCCTGCAAGATGTATAATTAATATGCTGCAGGAGGGAAATCAAGGCAGGTCACTTGGGGTTGCTTTTTTATTTCTTCCCTGCAGCGTATGGATTATACATGCCGCAGGGTGGCATTTTTTCATGCACTGCCCATCAGCATGAATAAAAAATAACATTGCCGATCTGGCTGCCTTGTTCTGGAAGAATCTGAACTATGGAGTGCACGGCATCCTGAGCATACCAGATATGGGGTGCTCAACTGTATTTCCAAATATAATGTTGAATTTAACCCGTTAAGGACCAAGGGTCTTTAAACTCAGTGCTTTTATGACGGAACAGTTATGTCATTGGTCCTTAAGGGGTTAAAGGCAATGACTCGGAGGCTCTCCCAGAGTGGTCTTATTTAGAGTGGGTTTGGGAGGAACCTCCCCATGTTGGGGATGTGTTTTTTTTCTATAACAGTTGTTACTCAGTTTTCTTTGCTGCTGTTGAGGCAATAGAGAACTGCAAATACTCGCCCCAGAGTATTTATTAAAATTTTAAACTTCCTGTAAAAAAAAAAAGGAGAATTTTAAGGCAATGACTCGGAGACTCCTAATTGCATTTTATTAACATGCAAGAAAGAATGCAAATACTCGCCACCAAGTCTGTATTAAAATTTCGAACATTCCATCATAATAGTTTAATTTTCCTATGTTCTGACGGAAAGTTCGAATTTTAATAACGATTCGGAGGCGAGTATTTGCATCTCTTTCTTGCACTTTATTTAACAGCAGCATCGGAACATAAGAAAAAAAGTGTTTCAATAAACTAACAAAACAGTCTTTAAGTTTGTATTTGTTTCCCCTTGTTTGTTTTGTAACTTTCCATCAATCGCTGTGTTCCAGGGCCCTCCGTCCAATCAGGACATGCAGGAGAGATCACAGCAAGGGATAAAGTCCTTTGAGTCTCTGCACCATAGAAAATGTAAGTAATTGGTGTGGTGTTTTTATTTTTTCTTATCTATTGCACTCACAGGGCGCTGTCCCGGGGGGTCGTTGCTTCATTTCCCCTGAAACTGGTTCACAAAGAGCAGGAGGGGAGTGATTTATGTCTTACCGCTGTCACCACAAAACAACTCATACACGCCCTGGTAATCTCCCGACTCGACTATTGCAATAATCTCTTATCTGGCCTCCCTCTGTCCCGCCTCTCCCCCCTACAATCCATCCTGAACGCCTCCGCCAGGCTAATTCACCTCACCCGCCGCTCTGTCTCTGCCGCTCCCCTCTGCGAGTCTCTTCACTGGCTCCCCATCCACTGCAGAATTAAGTTCAAAATCCTTATCCTTACCTACAAAAGCCTCACTAACTCAGCTCCCCACTACCTGTCCTCACTAATCACCAAATACACCCCAGCCCGCTCCCTAAGGTCAAACAGTGACCTGCGCCTAGCTTCTCCCCGCATCACCTCTTCCCATGATAGACTGCAGGATTTCTCACGCGCAGCCCCCACTCTCTGGAACGCTCTCCCTCGTACTGTCAGACTTTCCCCTAACTTCTCTTCCTTCAAACGTTCCCTTAAAACATTCCTATTTAGGGAAGCCTACCACCCAACTCACTGACACAACCATCAATCACTCTCACCTTACAGTCCTCTCCTCCTGTTTCCAACCCCAACCCTCCCAGATTGTGAGTTCCTACGGGAATAGGGCCCTCATCTCCTCCTGTACTGTTTGTCAAATGTTGTTCAATGTATTGTAACCCTGTCTATACTGTGCCTATTGTACAGCGCTGCGGAATATGCTGGCGCTTTATAAATAAAGAATAATAATAATGGAGCTGCAGGTTCACATGAGCAGATCCTTCGTGCTTTCCTGGGCTTATATTATGCCTTTGGACCGTTTTGTAACGAGCCCTGTGAAGGTTGTCAACCAGCGACTCGGGGTCCCCCAGGTTTTCAAGATCCCTCATCAGAAACCAAACGCAGCAGATCTCCCAACCCCAGTTACAGACACATGCAAACACCTTTTCTTTCAGTTCCTCACATTCACTTGCTCCTAGGTTCGCTTTTTTTTTTTTTTTTAGGAATCATTTTCTAGATTTCTTAATCTTATTAAAGTGTAACAATGTTTCATTCTTTAAGTCTTGTGTTCGATGCTCTGTGTTTCTCGGCTAAACACGCTGACGTTTTTAATAAAAGTATACATTGTGTTCGAGACACAAAGTGCATCCACAAATTTATATATGTGTGGTGTGTGTGTGTGTCGACACTAGGGACAGCACTCTCCGAAAATCTACTTCACATGCCCGGTGCAAATGCTCTCAAAAAAAGCTATAAGATTGCACAAAGGAGAGGCACTCTGGGACTTGAAATAAAATAATAAACTTTATTGAACAGAAACGACATAAAATCAGACGTTTCGGCTCCTAAATCAATAAAGGCTCAGTAGGAGCCGAAACATCGGATTTTATGTCGTTTCTGTTCAATAAAGTTTAAGTCCCAGAGTGCCTGTCCTTTGTGATCGATCGATATATATATGTGCTTCATATGCACACAGAGACTCTTTCATATGATGTAAAAAAAATGAATATTTATTGCATAGCTCAACGTTTCATTCCCAGTTAGGACTTTCCTCAGGACAGCAAATACAGGTACTACAAAATATATATCAGGGCACCCTCTCCCGTGTAACCATAGTAACAAGCATCCACGAGAAGAACAAAAAAACAGGAAAATGTAAAAAAAAATTGATAATGGACATGTGCATTTAAATAACATTGTATCTACCAGATGGTACCAGATAATAGACACAATGTTATTTAAATGCACATTCCATTATCAGTTTTGTTACTTTTTTTTTTTTTTATTCTTTCCTCATAGGTTCTTATCTGCCGACATTTTTCTTTCGGCCCATCTAGTCGCCCAATTACATGGATACTTTACCTGGATTTATCTTTTGTTTAGGATAGCCTTATGCCTATCCCATGCCTGCTTAAATTCAATCACTGTTTTGGCCTCTACCACTTCAACTGGAAGACTGTTCCATGTATCCACCACCCTCTCAGTAAAATCATGCTTCCTGATGTTACTTTTAAACCTTTACCCCTCTAATCTAAGACTATGTCCTCTTGTTTTGCTACTTTGTTTCCTTTTAAATATACTCCCTTCCTCTACCTTGTGGATTCCCTCTACGTATTTAAATGTTTCTATCATATCTCCTCTGTCTCGTCTTTTTTCCAAGCTGTACATGTTAAGATCATTAAGCCTTTCTTGGTAACTTTTCTCCATCAAGCCGTACACCATTTTAGTAGCCCTTCTCTGAACTCTCTCTAAGATGTCTATATCCTTCTGGAGATACGGTCTCCAGTACTGCACACAGTACTCCAAGTGAGGTCTCACCAGTGCTCTGCACAGTGGCATGAGCACTTTCCTTTTCCTACTGCTAATACAGGCTCTCCCTACACAACCAAGCATTCTGCCAGCATTTCCAAGCATTCTGCCAGCATTTCCAAGCATTCTGCCAGCATTTCCTGCTGCTCTATTACATTGACTACTTACCCTCATACCCTCATGTATGCTTACTAGTTACTATGGTTACATGGGAGATGCGGTGTGTTCTACAGACTGATTTCCAGCGTGTGTGTGTGTCCCTGTATATGCTATCCTGCGGAAAGTCCCAACTGGAAATGAAACGTTGAACCTCGCAATAAATTGTATTTTTTTTACATCCTATGAAAGAGTCTCTGTGTGCATCTGAAACGTCTTGTTTTGTATAGTGTGATTGCAGTCAGATCTGGCACCGGAGCAGGAAACGTTACATACGTTGGAGTGCGGGGTCTACTTGGATGGATATATATATATATAATCTATTGGAAAGTAAATTTAAAAAATGGTATCCCTGCGTCCTGCAATACTCCCTGGTCTGAGTTTTTTTTGTACGTGTGTGTTTGTTGTTTAATAGGGAAGTGAGATGTAACTTTGAATGCCCCTTCTAACATCTATATTTCCAGGGAATAGCGAGGCCAGAAAGCAGTTGAGGAGCGCGGTGTTAAGTGACAGTTGGCAGAGGATGCTCCAGCCCAAAATACTAAAGTAAGTCTCTTGTTTGTTATTTTGATACTACACACATAACGTGCTGGATTTTTGTCGCCCAATTGCGCGTTAAACCCAAAATCCACTGAATTCTGCTCAACTAGGGGTGGTCTCCAATTTTTCTCCAGTGATTTATTCCAGAAACTGTTAAATTATTTATAAAGCGCCCACAAGTTCCGTAGCGCAGAACCCAGAATGGGTGGGACAGAATAACAAATATACATGAACATTAGGAGAGGGGGGGCCCTGCTCGAGAGCGATTCCACACCGTTCCCCGTCTTGTGACGTTGTTATAACCTGTAATGTCTTTACATTTATTTGCTTTCTTGGTTCTGTGTAAGGGATGCCAGATATCGCTGTATACACTGTCTGTCTGTCTGCGCTACTTTGTCTCAGCTCTTCATTAAAAATAACAATCCTCTATAAAGGGATGTTCTCGTTTTTCCTGACACTCCTTTGCAGACTGGAATATTTACAGACAAAGATGGAGTCCGCGAGTGGCATCAATAAAACGATTTTGGATAAACAGATCCAAGAGACTGAACGGGAAATAGATGATATCAAGTAAGGATTTCCTTTTTTTTTTCTCTCCTACTCGAGACACGACTTCTGAGATTAGAAGATCTCCTCTCTCTCCCCCCTCTTTCTTCCTCTTTCCCTTCATCTATCATGGAACCAGATTCCATTAGTCTTCCCCCTAGGTTTTACTCAAAGTGGATCAGTCCACTCTCCCTGTCCAACCCTCATAGTTAGTTTGGTCCAGCCCCATTTCCTGCTTCTGCAGCTGCTAATCCCCCCCCCCCCAGTCTAACCATAGAGGCAGCCAGCAAGCATCTGTCTGTACTGGGTGACTGCATCCTGTTTTTACCCCTCCCCCATAACAAGGTACAGCTGAGAAGCCCTCTCTATCTATAAAGCCACCTTTTATTTGCTGTTACTTTCCCAATAAAGTGAAGGAAACACAAATTACTTTGTGATTTCAATATGGGATGAGCTAAGCTATCTGACTTCAATCATATGCATCATGTAAATATAAATCCAGGTAAAGTATCCATGTAATTGGGCAGACTAGATGGGCTGAAGGGTTCTTATCTGCCGACATTTTTCTATGTTTCTATGTGACATTCACTTTTTGCATATGACCCTGGGGTTCCAGAATATCATTCTTCCTTTCCCTTCAGCCTTCCTTCCCCTTTCCCGTCAGCCTTCCTTCCCCGTCAGCCTTCCTTCCCCTTTCCCGTCAGCCTTCCTTCCCCTTTCCCGTCGGCCTTCCTTCCCCTTTCCCGTCAGCCTTCCTTCCCCTTTCCCGTCAGCCTTCCTTCCCCTTTCCCGTCAGCCTTCCTTCCCCTTCCCGTCAGCCTTCCTTCCCCTTTCCCGTCAGCCTTCCTTCCCCTTTCCCGTCAGCCTTCCTTCCCCTTTCCCGTCAGCCTTCCTTCCCCTTTCCCGTCAGCCTTCCTTCCCCTTTCCCGTCAGCCTTCCTTCCCCTTTCCCGTCAGCCTTCCTTCCCCTTTCCCGTCAGCCTTCCTTCTCCTTTCCCGTCAGCCTTCCTTCCCCTTCAGCCTTCCTTCCCCTTTCCCTTCACCCTTCCTTCCCCTTTCCCGTCAGCCTTCCTTCCCCTTTCCCGTCAGCCTTCCTTCCCCTTTCCCGTCAGCCTTCCTTCCCCTTTCCCTTCAGCCTTCCTTCCCCTTTCCCGTCAGCCTTTCTTGCCCTTTCCCGTCAGCCTTCCTTCCCCTTTCCCTTCAGCCTTCCTTCCCCTTTCCCGTCAGCTTTCCTTCCCCTTTCCCATCAGCCTTTCTTACCCTTTCCCTTCAGCCTTTCTTCCCCTTTCCCGTCAGCCTTTCTTCCCCTTTCCCTTCAGCCTTTCTTCCCCTTTCCCGTCAGCCTTTCTTCCCCTTTCCCTTCAGCCTTCCTTCCCCTTTCCCGTCAGCTTTCCTTCCCCTTTCCCTTCAGCCTTCCTTTCCCTTTCCCTTCGGCCTTCCTTCCCCTTTCCCGTCGGCCTTCCTTCCCCTTTCCCGTCGGCCTTCCTTCCCCTTTCCCGTCGGCCTTCCTTCCCCTTTCCCGTCGGCCTTCCTTCCCCTTTCCCGTCGGCCTTCCTTCCCCTTTCCCGTCGGCCTTCCTTTCCCTTCAGCCTTCCTTCCCCTTTCCCTTCAGCCTTCCTTCCCCTTTCCCTTCAGCCTTCCTTCCCCTTTCCCTTCAGCCTTCCTTCCCCTTTCCCTTCAGCCTTCCTTCCCCTTTCCCTTCAGCCTTCCTTCCTTTCTGGGTTAAATTTCAATTCCTGAAAGCTGTAACCCTGAGCCACACTCGAGCTGATGGGAACGCAGGGACAGGTATGTATCAGCCTGAGTGTGGCCACACTTGGGAAAACCACCACGGGGCTGAATAAATGCACCGATTTTGACATATAAAAATCAGGCCGCCAGGGAGGTTGATTCTGTTTTCAAAATAAACAGAAAAATAAAATGGGGGGGGGGCTATAAAGACGAGATAAATGGATATCCGGGTTGAGCACCCCCTTATCTGGAATGCCCAGGACTCCAAGCATTCTGCATTTCCAGGTGTCTTGGAGGAAGGAGGTCATGGCAAGGGAGACCTGATCCCCTTCCGGCTGCAGCCACAAGCGTGTACACTCTCTGGTGGCCCTTCTCCGCAAACCTGCTGCAGAGTCCACCTGACAGCGTGCCGGGTTTCACCCGCCGGGGCTTCCCGCATCTTAAAAGATTAGTTTTGGGGTTCTCTAATAATCCTTTTAGTGTCATGTTAACCCCTTACGCTTCTTGTCCTGTAACAGCCACCTCCCCGAGGACGTCTTCATTGGGAAAACAACAGACGAGCACGACTGGGAGAAGATCTCCAACGTAAACGTGAGTTTGGGAGACTTGGGCTTTCGGTTGTACAGTCTGTTTCTGTTTGGCGTTCCATCCCTCTCGACGCGTTCTTTCTTCACAGTTTGACGCGGTTCACAGCGCTGAGAAGCTGAAGAAAATCTGGCAGAACAGTGAACACCCTCACATCTCTAAGAAAGCATGGGAAGACGACGAGGTGTCCGAAATGCTCGAGATCGCCGCCAAGCACAACCACGTCAACTGGCAAGTGATCGCCCAGGAGCTAGGGGTGAGTGTGTCGTCATCGTCCCCCCCCCAGTCCAAAAGTGGAATGGACCAGGAGAAAACCCATCTTTTCCACAACGAATAACGCAGACCCAATGTGCTAGGTAACGGACGCCATCGAAATTTTAAGTGTTGGCTTCATACCTGGTGTTTCAACTTAAGGGTCTATTCACAAAGCACCGAAATTGCGTGAAATTTCAGTGCTTTGTTTATCGCCGCCTTTCGTTGATTCCATTTCGCTGGAAATACGGAGAATTCACCACTTATTGAATAGTCGTCGTATTTTGCCGACACTGGGGTCACCAAAGCTGTTATCGGACACCGGTGAAAACGGGCGAAATTGCCTTGGCAATTTCTGCCGAATTGGAAGAAGAAAAAAAAAAAACCCTCCTCACAGGTGTTTATCAATAAAGTTTTTTGGAAATGTGTCTAAAGAACAGGAAAAGTCCTTTTAAATAGAATAACAAAAATGTCCGATAAAGACAAAAGTCTTTTATAAATTAAATAAGAAAGCTTATATAAAACATTTATATTTTTTTACGTGTGTGTGATATATATATATATTATTTTTTTTTGCTATTATTTTTTTTTTTTTAATTAAAATTGCATGTTTCTTTTTTTTTTATTGTAACCTATGTGATTTGCCTGTTTAAACTTGTCGAATTGAAACCCTAAAATCCTGGGGCATTTAAACGCAATCTCTGTGCAATTCAGTGTTCAGTGACCAGACAAATCGTAGTCTATGGGAACAATTTTGATGCTGGCGAGTTGCACCGCATTCCGTTGTCATATCGCCTGCGTTTGCTGAATTGACACCTTAGTGAATAGAATCGCCCCGAACAGTGACCTTTCCCGTTCAGTAAAATTTTCGAGGCCAATTCAGAGTTTCAATAAAAAGCACTTGTAAGTGAAGGGGGTTACAGAGCGCCCTTGTCCTCTTTTTATAAGCGTCTGACGGACTCTCGCTTGGTCCTGTGTCCCCCCCCTCCCCCAGACAAACAGGACCGGCTTCCAGTGTCTTCAGAAGTACCAGCTCACCAACAAGGATTTCAGGAGGAAGGAGTTCACAAAGAAAGAAGACGAAATGCTCACAGACTTGGTGCAGCAAATGAGAGTTGGCAACCACATCCCTTATCGCAGAAGTATGTCGGCTTGAAAATATTGTGCAATTTCAATTCAGGACTCGGAGGCGAGTATTTGCATTTCTTTAATTCCACTCGAGCAATTAATGAAAAGAGAAATGCAAATACTCGCCTCCGAGTCCTTCTTAAAATTAGAACTTTCTGTTATGGAATAGGAGAACTCATCAATCTTTGGGGCTTTTGATCTGATGATGCACACACAGACACGTACACAATGCAGTGTTTCAGCTTTTATTACGTTTTTTTACTTTGTGTGTCTGTTGTTTTGGATCGGGACCCGTGTGCGGTATCTTTCGGGGATAGGAGAGCAGCTTTTCGAAACCGGTCCAAGACCTTCAGCTGGAATCCCGCAGCCTCGGCAGTGGCTCTCAGCGTCGGCCCTGCCTGTTCGCGAGTCTCTCTGCTGGAGTTCCACAGCCTCGGCAGTGGCTCGCAGCGTCTGCCTTACCTATTCGCGAGTCTCTCTGCTGGAGTCCCACAGCCTCGGCAATGGCTCGCAACGTCTGCCCTAAATGTACGCGAGTCTCTCTGCGGGAGTCCCGCAGCCTCAGTAGTGGCTCGCAGCGCGGCCCTGCCTGTTCGCGAATCTCTGCGGGAGTTCTGCAGCCTCGGCAGCGGCTCGCAGCGTCGGCCCTGCCTGTTCGCGAGTCTCTCTGCGGGAGTCCCGCAGCCTCAGTAGTGGCTCACAGCGTCGGCTCTGCCTGTTCGCGAGTCTCTCTGCGGGAGTTCTGCAGCCTCGACAGTGACTCGCAGCGACGGCCCTGCCTGTTCGCGAGTCTCTCTGCTGGAGTCCTGCAGCCTCGACAGTGGCTCGCAGCCCTGCCTGTTCGCGAGTCTCTCTGCGGGAGTTCTGCAGTCTCGGCAGTGGCTCGCAGCGCAGCCCTGCCTGTTCGCGAGTCTCTCTGCGGGAGTCCTGGAGCCTTGGCAGTAGCTCGCAGTGTCGGCCCTGCCTGTTCGCGAGTCTCTCTGCGGGAGTCCAAGTGCCTTTGCATTCACAGCATCTGCTCTAGGACTCCGGAGTAAGGAAGACTCTGGGATTGATTATTAAAGCCCCAGGTTTCCTATTTTTCTGTGGAAGAGAGATCAGGACTCTGTATCTGCTGATCCTAAATACCGGACGATTAGGTTTGGCGGGACGGAAATGGCAATTAGGATATATAGAAGAATAACCTCCCATGGCAAAATGTTTCATGGGCTCCTAAGCAACGTATAAACGGTAAAACACAATCTGGGTATTGGGGGGGGGGGGGGGGGAATACAGATTATAATATAAAATTACTTGTAAAGCTCCTCGTGCGCACAGCGGGAATATTTAGGATCTGGTTTGTCACTCGTGGCCTTAGATCAGGTTTGTCAAACTCACAGCCCCCCCATGTCGGCGCCTGCATTTCCCATTGTTCTTTGATTGCAATAAATGTCCAGGGAATCGTGGGAGTTGCAGTTTAGAAACATCTGGGGGGGGGGGAGTTTGACAGCCCTGGCATAGCTGATTCACCATATGTTAATGCATTAACACAACATTCTCGCTCTGTAAACGGGTGTCACCGCTGTCTGGAACGAGAGACTTGTGGCCGATTTTCAATGTGTCTTTCAATATTTTTTTATTATTTACCTATGGAAGCGGAAATAAGGGGGTGTGAGTTTGTTTTAATTTTATATTGTCTTTGTTTAGTCTCCTATTTTATGGAAGGACGAGACCCCATGCAGCTCCTGATTCGATGGTCAAAGACTCTGGATCCCAGCTTGAAGAGAGGATACTGGTCCTCGGCCGAGGACAAGGTAACTACTCTGGGTAGGAGGTTCTCCTTTTCCCAAGTTTGATCATAAAGTTAAGAAATGAGTAACACGGCACATTATAGTGATAACACGGCTGCGCTTTCTCAATATCCAGTTGGGGTTTTTTTTTCCTGCCGGCCTGCAGCTCACAGGGCGACATGCTGGTTATCTGCTTCTTGGAGACATGAGTCTTAGGCCGGGGTCAGACGAGTGTTTTGCAGAGTGGAAGAAACGTCCGTGAGAGTGGACGTTCCTTCCACTCGGACGCCCATCTGGCCACCTCGCTGGGTGCAGTTAGTGCGCTCTGCGCTGCAAGGCTCGATCCTCCTATGTAGGATCGCGCTCTGCGCTGCAAGGCTTGATCCTCCTATGTAGGATCGCGCTCTGTGCTGCAAGGCTCGATCCTCCTATGTAGGATCGCGCTCTGTGCTGCAAGGCTCGATCCTCCTATGTAGGATCGCGCTCTGTGCTGCAAGGCTCGATCCTCCTATGTAGGATCGCGCTTTGCAGCCCAGTGGAACGTGTGTCATAGCACTGTGATGAGGGGCTTTCAGCACGGCTGCAGCACATCCTCTGTAGTGCGCAATTCGTGCGCATGCTACAGCATGTGGCCAGCCCCGTCGAAGCATCACTGCGACGGACGCCGGGAGACACGTCAGTACAGGTGCACATAGTGCGCTCGTCTGACCCCGGCATTACAGCACAAAGCTATTACCCTGTACTAACATATATCATTTTTGCAGGATTTGGCTCCTCTAACTTTTTTATCTTCCCCCTCCGTGTCTAGTTATTGAACAAGGCTGTGGCAAAGTACGGTGAGAAGGAATGGTACAAGATCCAGGGCGAGGTGCCGGGAAGGAGCGACGTGCAGTGCAGGGAAAGGTCAGTGTTCCTTACGTTCCTCCAGCTGGGTATAAACTGCGAGCCGAACTCTGCCACGGAGAGGAACGGCAAAGGCCGTCAAACTATAGGGCCTTGTTACATAGCACCGAAATTGAACACAATTTTGGTACTTCCATTTTGCTGAAAATACAGTGAATTCACGGTTTAGCAGATAGTCACCATATTTTGCTGAAATTGCAGTCGCCGAAGCAGTTATTGAACGTCGGCGAAAATCGCCGAGAACCACTGAATTGGCAAATTCCACCGAACTGGGAAAAAGTCTCCTGCTCGCTTAACAAGTTAAAAATGTGTCAAAATAACAAAAAGTCCTTTTTAAAAATAATGAAAAGCGTAAACTGTCTTTTTAAATGAAAATTTAACCGATATTCCATTTATTTCACTGAAACCTGTTGGATTCGCCTTGTTGAACCTGTCGAACTGAAACACCGAAAACCAGGTCATTTCGGCGCCGCCAAATCGCACCGTATTTCGCTGTCACCTCTAGTTAGTGAATTGACAGTTTAGCGACTGGACTATTTGCCTCGAAAACGCAGATAATCCATACCATGAAATTTGGTGGCAAATTCGGACGTCTGTGAATAACCTCTTATGATTTTAATAAATCCTAAAGTGGTCGTCCTTTTAATTGAATGTACGGGGGGGTTTACTTTGGGGAACTATGGTGAATTCTCTATTTAGGGCGCTGCCACCATAGTTCTCTGTACTTTTCACCATTTATTTTCTTCACCGGAGTTTCTTCCTATGTTGTCTGGCGTCATTCTCGACATAAATTCAATGTGTCTGCTGATGTTTTTCAGTGTAGGTGACATTTCTCTGCTGTTCGGTATCTGTGAATAGATTAACCATTGCTTCTCTATGGGGGATTTCACAGCCGCCGAACAGGTAAAATTTTGCAAACTGCCTGCTCTGGATAGCCGAATGGCCCCGACATTTCACTGTTCGATGCAATTTCGGCTTTCACTGAATAACCCTGTATAAAATCGCTGCAGTAGGTGATCTTTGGTGCTGTGACGGTGCTTAGTGAATAAGCCCTATATCCACATGTTTAATCAGCAGACAGGGAATGCGGGGGGGGGGGGTTGTATTTAGATATCACTTCTCCGTTTCTTGGGTTTAATGTTAGGATTTCTGGATAATTGTTTTTTTTGTGCTTTTTTTTTTTTCTCCCAGAACCAGTAACGAGGCGCCTCCATACTGTACTGTCTATAACAGGGGTAAGCAGCCTTAGTCCCGCCAGAGGTTTTGGAACTACATCTCCCATGAGGCTCAGTCTAAGGACTACCTAGAGGATCATGGGAAATGTTGTTCACTTTCAAAACATCTGGAGAGCCAGGGTTGCTGACCCCCTGCTCTTATAAATTGCTCTAGTGATTTGCAGAGCAGCACTTGCTTTATATTCTTGACATTCTTTTCCTCCATTTTTCAGGTACATGAAAGTTCTACGAGGGGATGTACGGAAAGGCAAGTGGACGGCGGCGGAAGAGAAGAAGCTCCGGGAGTTGATTGAAAAGCATGGCGTGGGTAAGGTGTCGCGTATGACGTGTTTTTTCTCGATCTCTCCCATAGAGCACGGAATAATAGGAGCAAAAATCTTTACAAGGATCTCGGAACCCTCGGATGTTTGCTTTATGAAGTAGGAGATACCTGGGATACAGTAAAGGAAAGATCCGAGGGTTCGTATGTTTGCTTTACTGTATCGAAGGAATCTCCTACTTCACAACCCTCGTATGTTTGCTTTACTGTATCCCCGAGATCTCCTACTTCCGATCCCTCGGATGTTTTCTTTACTGTATCGCAGGAATCTCATACTTCAGAACCCTCGTATGTTTGCTTTACTGTATCTCAGGGATCTCATAACTCAGAATCCTCGGATGTTTGCTTTACTGTATCCCCGGGATCTCATACCTCAGAACCCTCGTATGTTTGCTTTACTGTATCCCCGGGATCTCATACTTCAGAACTCTCGGATGTTTGCTTTACTGTATCCCCGGGATCTCATACTTCACAACCCTCGGATGTTTGCTTTACTGTATCGCAGGAATCTCATACTTCACAACCCTCGGATGTTTTCTTTACTGTATCCCAGGGATCTCATACTTCAGAATCCTCGTATGTTTTCTTTACTGTATCCCAGGCATCTCATACTTCAGAACCCTCGGATGTTTTCTTTACTGTATCGCAGGAATCTCATACTTCAGAACCCTCGGATGTTTTCTTTACTGTATCGCAGGAATCTCATACTTCACAACCCTCGGATGTTTTCTTTACTGTATCGCAGGAATCTCATACTTCACAACCCTCGGATGTTTTCTTTACTGTATCCCAGGGATCTCATACTTCAGAATCCTCGTATGTTTGCTTTACTGTATCGCAGGGATCTCATACTTCAGAATCCTCGTATGTTTGCTTTACTGTATCCCAGGGATCTCATACTTCAGAACCCTCGTATGTTTGCTTTACTGTATCGCAGGGATCTCATACTTCGGAACCCTCGTATGTTTTCTTTACTGTATCACAGGGATCTCATACTTTGGAACCCTCGTATGTTTTCTTTACTGTATCACAGGGATCTCATACTTTGGAACTCTCGGATGTTTGCTTTACTGTTTCCCAGGGATCTTATACTTTGGAACTCTCGGATGTTTGCTTTACTGTATCCCCGAGATCTCATACTTCAGAACTATCGGATGTTTGCTTTACTGTATCCCCGAGATCTCATACTTCAGAACTCTCGGATGTTTGCTTTACTGTATCCCCGAGATCTCATACTTCAGAACCCTCGGATGTTCGCGTTACTGTATCCCCGGGATCTCATACCTCAGAACCCTCGTATGTTTGCTTTACTGTATCCCCGGGATCTCATACCTCAGAACCCTTGTATGTTTGCTTTACTGTATCCCCGGGATCTCATACTTCAGAACCCTCGTATGTTTTCTTTACAGTATCGCAGGGATCTCATACTTTGGAACCCTCGTATGTTTTCTTTACAGTATCGCAGGGATCTCATACTTTGGAACTCTCGGATGTTTTCTTTACAGTATCGCAGGGATCTCATACTTTGGAACTCTCGGATGCTTGCTTGCTATCCCAGGGATTCATACTCAACATCTCAACCCTCGGAAGTATGAGATCCCTGCGATACAGTAAAGTAAACATCCGAGGGTTCTGAAGTAGG
The DNA here is from genome assembly GCA_009667805.1 of Leptobrachium leishanense. Classification (NCBI taxonomy): domain Eukaryota; kingdom Metazoa; phylum Chordata; class Amphibia; order Anura; family Megophryidae; genus Leptobrachium; species Leptobrachium leishanense. The sequence goes on from CM019071.1 coordinate 142,882,916, forward strand.
AGATACCCGGGATACAGTAAAGCAAACATCCGAGGGTTCGGATGTTTGCTTTACTGTATCGCAGGAATCTCATACTTCGGAACCCTGAATGTTGGTTGCCTACAATTCCTTGAATGCTCTAGTTCACAAACATCTGGTACACAGAGTATGAGATCCCTGCTCTACACCTGATGTTTAGCAACTGGAAGCTCTTTAACCCCTTAAGGGTCTTTAAAATCAGTGCATTTGTGTCGGACTCAGAACAGTTTACACCATTGGTCCTTAACGGGTTAAGATTTATTTTTCACCAAATAGCAGAGTGGTCTTTCCATCAAACCACAGCCTGGAACTAGCGGGTTTGTGGAAAACCACTGCCCAGTACCCACAGCTTTTAAATCCCTAGGATGCATTTACAAGCTGTATGTCCTGCCTAACAAAACCAGAGGACCCCCCGACGAACCAGGTGAGTCGTCGGGTGGTCCACCGGAGAGATATGTTGTCTCTACCATATACAAGATAAAAATAGGATAAGGCATTGCTCACTGCTCTAACGGAAAGGCGATTTTATTCATGGGGCGCTCTGAGGGCAAGTATGCCACGTTTCGTCTAATGAGCCCTGGTCGTGGCAGGTTTTTGACAGCCACAGGGCTCCCTCTACTGGCCTAGCCGAAATATTGCAGCAGGGTTTGCTGCTATACTCCTTAAGAGACCAATAAGTCCCAACGCTTGATGGAGATCTGGGGCACATTGTGGAGCCCATTTGCAACCCTTCGTAATAGGATCAGATTGTATGAAGTCGATCTCGGGGCCCCTGAAGACTCTTTTGAAGATCAAGTTGGTAGTAGAGTGCAATAGAGTCGGCGCCTTCATATTCAGGAAAGAAGCAGCTGCTGTCTACAGCAAACCTGGCCTTCTGTGTGTTTTTAAACTACATTTCCTTCAAGGCTCAGCTAAATCGTGTGAGTGACTGAGTATCATGGGAGACGTGGTTCCAAAATTACAAAGTTGCTGATCCCTGATCTACACCAGTGAATCACAACCCTGGTCCTCAGGTCCCCCCTAACAGGCCAGGTTTGCAGGATATGTAGCACAGGTGATATGATTTGCTGCTCATTGATTTTGAGGATTCAGTCTGTGTTTCCCCAAGATAATCCTTAAAACCTGGCCTGTTACGGGGATCTGAGGACCAGGACTGGGGAACACTGCAACAACGGATTGTCTCTAATAGTAAGTGCAAGAGTTGGTCCAAGTGTACATGGCTTAAAGGAGCGGTCTGGTTGTGAGCCCCGGTTGTGTTTGTCTGTATCAATTTGCAAGGCTATGATTGTAAAGGTGTGGGAGATTGAGTCCTAGATGGAAGCTGGGGGTTTGCTAAGATTAAATGAGGGGGTTCTGCCCTGCAACAAAAATCGAGAGACTGGCTTGTTAAAGGGCCAGTACCACCAAAAAATGCAATGTCCTTACTGTGTTTATTTGATGTTGCTGATATCTTACATGTGTTTTGTTTTTCTCTTGTTTAGTTAAGAAAATATTTTCCTCTTTATGTGTCACTGGGTGCATCCATTGTGTGATATTTTCCTCTGTCACTGGGTGTATCCATTGTGTGATATTTTGTGTTGTATCTTTCCATCACTTGCTCCTCGCTGTGTGGCTTTGGTCATAGAATGGAGTGAATGGGTCAGTCACCGACTCACATCATTGTATTTGTGTGGGATGTATTCAAAGGACATCACCGGGGGTAGATTAGAAATCTATTAAGCTCCCTGTCTTATCTCATTCAGCTGCCAGCTCTTAGCTCAGGTAGCCTGGAGAACACATTAAACCCTCTGCAGCCTTGTCTAAACATTCCCTCCTCCACCTCATTAACTGTTAAATACTGTAGAGCAGTGTTACCCAAACCTGTCCTCAGGACCCTCTCACTCGCCAGGTTTGCAGGATATGTGAGCACAGGGGATATGATTTGCTGCTCAGTGATTGCAGGATTCAGTCTGCTTTTTCCCAAGGGGATCCTTAAAACCTGGCCTGGTTGAGGGTCCCGAGGACAGGTTTGGGAAGCACAGCCACAAAATCCACAAAATGGAAACAGGAGATGTGTTTTATAAGGTGTTTTTATCATGTGTTTTATAATGCACAAGTAATCTAGTTACAGCTTATTTTAGTGGTAGTGTCCCTTTAAATCGTTTGGCGTCTTAAACCCTTTTTTTTTTTTTTTAACAGGTTGCTGGTCAAAACTTGCCTCGGAGTTTCCGAGCCGGAACGGCGCCCAGTGTCTGAGCAAATGGAAAATCCTTTCGGGTTACTATAAGCAGCGAGTGAGTTTTATAGGCCTGGTCGCTGCGTCCCCTCTTTCCTCACCACTGTTCAAAAATGTACACAGAAAATTCTAAACACAGGCTTTATTGATATCTGTAATGATAACAGAACCTCAAAGCACGTGAATAAACCCCCAAAAATATCATCATCTTGGCCTAAAAAACCCATATCTCCTTGCTAAATGATCAACAAGGGATCCCAGGGTACTTCGAACATTTAAAGTGTGAGCTCTGCTGCCAAGGCCTCATTTTTAAGCTAACCCGTCGGCTTCGACTGCTTTTTAATTTACTATAAAGAGATTTTAGGCAAAAAATAAATAAGGAATCCAGGTTTATCCAAAACATTCTAATCTCCATTTCTTCTTGGAATGCTCTCGATATTATTATATTTTTTTTTGTTCCTAATGTCGCCTGAAGAGGAGGAGAAGGAGATCTAGGGAGTATGTTGACAGCGATGACACCTTCAGCAGCAGCGAGGACAGCAAGGACAGCGAGACGGAGAGCTCGGAGGAGGAGACCAAGGCGATTCCCAAAACCACAAAGTCAAACAACTACCGGATATGTAACATCGACCTGTGGGTCCCGAGGCACGACTGCCTGGATATCGCCAAGAAGAGCAAGCGGCCTCGCAGCAACGGGCAAGCGTGCAACGTGACGGGGCAAAAGAAGATCAAAGAGGGGTCCCTACGGTTTAACACCATCCTGAAAGGCATCGCCTACCCCCACTCCACCGACACTGTGACAGAGAACGTCGATGAGTTCCTCTCAGAGGTAAGTGCTGTTTGATATGAGGTGGGACCTTTAACCTCTTCACTACAGGGGCGAATCCAGGGGGGGCAATTGCCCCCTCCCCCCCCCCAAGCAGTGCAGATGCCAGGCTGACCTCCAGAACTCAAATCACGATGTGTGCAGTGAATGCAGACATCGCGATTTGCAGAAGCACACACTGCGCAGAAGCACTGTGGATTGTCCCTCCCAGTCATGTGTCAGGGGCTTGTCACGTGGTGATCCTTTTCCCAGTGACCATGTGGCCGAGCCTGTCTCCTTCCATGCCTGACTGACAGTCACAGGAAAGGGCTGGATCTGAGGCTGCACTGAGCAACAGGATCAGAGGAGAGAGGGGCTGGAGCCTCCATGCAGGGACACCAGGGAGGTAAGTAATGGGTCCCTGAGAGTTTGATTTTTCCTCCAGGGTGTATAAGAAAGCTAGAGCTGCACAGTAGCAAACCTCTCCGATATGAGTCTGTAAACTGCTCCTCTAGATTGTAAACTCCTGGGTGTCCTCTGCTCCTCTAGATTGTAAGCTCCTGGGTGTCCTCTGCTCCTCTAGATTGTAAACTCCTGGGTGTCCTCTGCTCCTCTAGATTGTAAACGCCTGGGTGTCCTCTGCTCCTCTAGATTGTAAACTCCTGGGTGTCCTCTGCTCCTCTAGATTGTAAACTCCTGGGTGTCCTCTGCTCCTCTAGATTGTAAGCTCCTGGGTGTCCTCTGCTCCTCTAGATTGTAAACTCCTGGGTGTCCTCTGCTCCTCTAGATTGTAAGCTCCTGGGTGTCCTCTGCTCCTCTCGATTTTAAGCTCCTGGGTGTCCTCTGCTCCTCTAGATTGTAAGATCATGTGTGCCCTCTGCTCCTCTAGATTGTAAGCTCCTGGGTGCCCTCTGCTCCTCTAGATTGTAAACTCCTGGGTGCCCTCTGCTCCTCTAGATTGTAAACTCCTGGGTGTCCTCTGCTCCTCTAGATTGTAAGCTCCTGGGTGTCCTCTGCTCCTCTAGATTGTAAACTCCTGGGTGTCCTCTGCTCCTCTAGATTGTAAGCTCCTGGGTGTCCTCTGCTCCTCTCGATTTTAAGCTCCTGGGTGTCCTCTGCTCCTCTAGATTGTAAGATCATGTGTGCCCTCTGCTCCTCTAGATTGTAAGCTCCTGGGTGCCCTCTGCTCCTCTAGATTGTAAACTCCTGGGTGCCCTCTGCTCCTCTAGATTGTAAACTCCTGGGTGCCCTCTGCTCCTCTAGATTGTAAACTCCTGGGTGCCCTCTGCTCCTCTAGATTGTAAACTCCTGGGTGCCCTCTGCTCCTCTAGATTGTAAACTCCTGGGTGCCTTCTGCTCCTCTAGATTGTAAACTCCTGTGAGCCGGACCCTCTGCTCCTCTAGATTGTAAGCTCCTGTGAGCCCTCTGCTCCTCTAGATTGTAAACTCCTGTGAGCCCTCTGCTCCTCTGCTCCTCTAGATTGTAAGCTCCTGTGAGCCCTCTGCTCCTCTAGATTGTAAGCTCCTGTGAGCCCTCTGCTCCTCTAGATTGTAAGCTCCTGTGAGCCCTCTGCTCCTCTAGATTGTAAGCTCCTGTGAGCCCTCTGCTCCTCTAGATTGTAAGCTCCTGTGAGCTGGGCCCTCTGTAAATTCTCGTGAGTCGGGCTCTCTGCTAAAACACCTTATTTTCTGTCAGTGCCCCTCCTGAGACTAGTCTTTGGATCCACCCCTGCTTCACTACCAAGAGATTTTCCAGAAAGCCGCTGTCAGGAACCAGTGGTTTCTCTGAAAATCCTTTTTGATTACACCGTAAGAAATATCTGGGAATATTCCCAATGGTTTTCTTGCTGTAAGAGAACTGCAGTAACTCCTTCTGGCCAGCAGATGGCGACATCTCCCTACAGAGTTTCGAAGGGAGATGTCGCCACCTGCTGGCCAGAAGAAGTTACTGCAGGTCAGGTCTCCGTGCAGGATCAGGTGGGGAGATGTGAATTCTCAGCTGGATTTAAAGTGTTACCGCTTCCTGCATCATGACCGGGCGCTGAAATTTTCCGGTTGTGCTCTGGAATGCAAATTTTAGCTTTTTAGCTTTTTATCCAGCAGCTGAAGAAAGCGAGAAGGATTGGCAGAATCAGGAATCCTGCACAAATCTTTCCTTTTTCCTTGTTCCCCCCCTCCAGGCGGATGAAACGGGGCGCGATATTCTCCATATCAGGGAGGAAACCGTTCTGAATATTTTGAGAAAAAACTCCAAACTGCTTCATGGGAAAACGGTAAGTGGGAGGTATTTGTAGCTTATCCTGATGTTATAATTGCAAAAACATATTTAAATATAATGGAAATCGTGGTGGGTTTTTTTTTCTTGACTTTTAGTCTGTGAAAAACAGAACTGATATATTTGTACGTTTTTATGTCTTTTTTTTTTTGTTAATCCTCGGATTCCCCCAACTCCCCTCTAGGTCCACAGGACTGAGACAAAACTGCCAAATTCTTCCGTGGCCCCGGAACGCCAGACCGAAGAGGTGTCCACAGCGCCAGACTCCATGCAGCCTTGCCGCAATACCATAGATAGGAAGTTACTTTTGGCAGTTACCCCATGGGTGGGTAACGTATTCCTCCCCCTCTCAACAAGCTTTGGGAGGCCACGCAAAAACACCACGCGAGGTAAACGCCCGCCATAAGGAGAAAAAGAGCCTAGAGTTGCCTTTTAATAATTCTTTTGGCTATTCCATGTATCTACTACCCTTTTTATATCACTGTTACTGCCCCCACTGGGAGGCTATTCCATGTATCTACTACGCTTTTTATATCACTGTTACTGCCCCCACTGGGAGGATATTCCATGTATCTACTACCCTTTCTATATCGCTGTTACTGCCCCCACTGGGAGGATATTCCATGTATCTACTACCCTTTCTATATCGCTGTTACTGCCCCCACTGGGAGGATATTCCATGTATCTACTACCCTTTCTATATCACTGTTACTGCCCCCACTGGGAGGTTATTCCATGTATCTACTACCCTTTTTATATCACTGTTACTGCCCCCACTGGGAGGCTATTCCATGTATCTACTACCCTTTCTATATCACTGTTACTGCCCCCACTGGGAGGCTATTCCATGTATCTACTACCCTTTCTATATCACTGTTACTGCCCCCACTGGGAGGCTATTCCATGTATCTACTACCCTTTCTATATCCCTGTTACTGCCCCCACTGGGAGGCTATTCCACGTATCTACTCCCCTTTCTATATCACTGTTACTGCCCCCACTGGGAGACTATTCCATGTATCTACTACCCTTTCTATATCACTGTTACTGCCCCCACTGGGAGGCTATTCCATGTATCTACTACCCTTTCTATATCACTGTTACTGCCCCCACTGGGAGGCTATTCCATGTATCTACTACCCTTTCTATATCCCTGTTACTGCTCCCACTGGGAGGATATTCCATGTATCTACTACCCTTTCTATATCACTGTTACTGCTCCCACTGGGAGGATATTCCATGTATCTACTACCCTTTCTATATCACTGTTACTGCTCCCACTGGGAGGCTATTCCATGTATCTACTACCCTTTCTATATCACTGTTACTGCCCCCACTGAGAGGATATTCCATGTATCTACTACCCTTTCTATATCACTGTTACTACCTCCACTGGGAGGCTATTCCATGTATCTACTGCCCTTTCTATATCACTGTTCCTGCTCCCACTGGGAGGCTATTCCATGTATCTACTACCCTTTCTATATCACTGTTACTGCCCCCACTGGGAGGCTATTCCATGTATCTACTACCCTTTCTATATCACTGTTACTGCTCCCACTGGGAGGTTATTCCATGTATATACTACCCTTTCTATAACACTGTTACTGCTCCCACTGGGAGGCTATTCCATGTATCTACTACCCTTTCTATAACACTGTTACTGCCCCCACTGGGAGGCTATACCGTGTATCTACTACCCTTTCTATATCCCTGTTACTGCTCCCACTGGGAGGCTATTCCACGTATCTACTCCCCTTTCTATATCACTGTTACTGCCCCCACTGGGAGACTATTCCATGTATCTACTACCCTTTCTATATCACTGTTACTGCCCCCACTGGGAGGCTATTCCATGTATCTACTACCCTTTCTATATCACTGTTACTGCCCCCACTGGGAGGCTATTCCATGTATCTACTACCCTTTCTATATCCCTGTTACTGCTCCCACTGGGAGGATATTCCATGTATCTACTACCCTTTCTATATCACTGTTACTGCTCCCACTGGGAGGATATTCCATGTATCTACTACCCTTTCTATATCACTGTTACTGCTCCCACTGGGAGGCTATTCCATGTATCTACTACCCTTTCTATATCACTGTTACTGCCCCCACTGAGAGGATATTCCATGTATCTACTACCCTTTCTATATCACTGTTACTACCTCCACTGGGAGGCTATTCCATGTATCTACTGCCCTTTCTATATCACTGTTCCTGCTCCCACTGGGAGGCTATTCCATGTATCTACTACCCTTTCTATATCACTGTTACTGCCCCCACTGGGAGGCTATTCCATGTATCTACTACCCTTTCTATATCACTGTTACTGCTCCCACTGGGAGGTTATTCCATGTATATACTACCCTTTCTATAACACTGTTACTGCTCCCACTGGGAGGCTATTCCATGTATCTACTACCCTTTCTATAACACTGTTACTGCCCCCACTGGGAGGCTATACCGTGTATCTACTACCCTTTCTATATCCTGTTACTGCTCCACTGGGAGGCTATTCCACGTATCTACTCCCCTTTCTATATCACTGTTACTGCCCCCACTGGGAGACTATTCCACGTATCTACTACCCTTTCTATATCACTGTTACTGCCCCCACTGGGAGGCTATTCCATGTATCTACTACCCTTCTATATCACTGTTACTGCCCCACTGGGAGGCTATTCCATGTATCTACTACCCTTTCTATATCACTGTTACTGCTCCCACTGGGGGCTATTCCATGTATCTACTACCCTTTCTATATCACTGTTACTGCTCCCACTGGGAGGCTATTCCATGTATCTACTACCCTTTCTATATCACTGTTACTGCTCCACTGGGAGGCTATTCCATGTATCTACTACCCTTTATATATCACTGTTACTGCTCCCACTGGGAGGTTATTCCATGTATCTACTACCCTTTCTTTATCACCTTACTGCCTCCACTGGGAGGATATTCCATGTATCTACTACCCTTTCTATATCACTGTTACTGCCCCCACTGGGAGGTTATTCCATGTATCTACTACCCTTTCTATATCACTGTTACTGCTCCCACTGGGAGGCTATTCCATGTATCTACTACCCTTTCTATATCACTGTTACTGCCCCCACTGGGAGGTTATTCCATGTATCTACTACCCTTTCTATATCACTGTTACTGCCCCACTGGAGGCTATTCCATGTATCTACTACCCTTTCTATATCACTGTTACTGCCCCCACTGGGAGGCTATTCCATGTATCTACTACCCTTTCTATATCACCGTTACTGCTCCCACTGGGAGGATATTCCATGTATCTACTACCCTTTCTATATCACTGTTACTGCCCCACTGGGAGGATATTCCATGTATCTACTACCCTTTCTATATCACTGTTACTGCCCCCACTGGGAGGCTATTCCATGTATCTACTACCTTTCTATATCACTGTTACTGCTCCACTGGGAGGTTATTCCATGTATATACTACCCTTTCTATAACACTGTTACATGGAATAGCCTCCCAGTGGGAGCAGTAACAGTGTATAGAAAGGGTAGTATATACATGGAATAACCTCCCAGTGGGAGCAGTAACAGTGATATAGAAAGGGTAGTAGATACATGGAATAGCCTCCCAGTGGGGGCAGTAACAGTGATATAGAAAGGGTAGTAGATACATGGAATATCTCCCAGTGGGGGCAGTAACAGTGATATAGAAAGGGTAGTAGATACATGGAATAGCTCCCAGTGGGAGCAGTAACAGTGATATAGAAAGGGTAGTAGATACATGGAATATCCTCCCAGTGGAGCAGTAACAGGGATATAGAAAGGGTAGTAGATACATGGAATAGCCTCCCAGTGGGGGCAGTAACAGTGATATAGAAAGGTAGTAGATACATGGAATAGCCTCCCAGTGGGGGCAGTAACAGTGATATAGAAAGGGGAGTAGATACGTGGAATAGCCTCCCAGTGGGAGCAGTAACAGGATATAGAAAGGTAGTAGATACGTGGAATAGCCTCCCAGTGGGAGCAGTAACAGTGATATAGAAAGGGTAGTATATACATGGAATAACCTCCAGTGGGAGCAGTAACAGTGATATAGAAAGGGTAGTAGATACATGGAATAGCCTCCCAGTGGGGGCAGTAACAGTGTTATAGAAAGGGTAGTAGATACATGGAATAGCCTCCCAGTGGGAGCAGTATCTACTACCCTTTCTATAACACTGTTACTACCCCCACTGGGAGGCTATTCCATGTATCTACTACCCTTTCTATATCACTGTTACTGCTCCCACTGGGAGGTTATTCCATGTATATACTACCCTTTCTATATCACTGTTACATGGAATAGCCTCCCAGTGGGGGCAGTAACAGTGATATAGAAAGGGTAGTAGATACATGGAATAGCCTCCCAGTGGGAGCAGTAACAGTGATATAGAAAGGGTAGTAGATACTGCTCCCACTGGGAGGGTATTCCATGTATCTACTACCCTTTCTATATCACTGTTACTGCTCCCACTGGGAGGGTATTCCATGTATCTACTACCCTTTCTATATCACTGTTACTGCTCCCACTGGGAGGCTATTCCATGTATCTACTACCCTTTCTATATCACTGTTACTGCTCCCACTGGGAGGGTATTCCATGTAACAGTGATATAGAAAGGGTAGTAGATACATGGAATACCCTCCCAGTGGAGCAGTAACAGTGATATAGAAAGGGTAGTAGATACATGGAATAGCCTCCCAGTGGGAGCAGTATCTACTACCCTTTCTATATCACTGTTACTGCTCCCACTGGGAGGTTATTCCATGTATCTACTACCCTTTCTTTATCACCGTTACAGCTCCCACTGGGAGGATATTCCATGTATCTACTACCCTTTCTATATCACTGTTACTGCTCCCACTGGGAGGCTATTCCATGTATCTACTACCCTTTCTATATCACTGTTACTGCCCCCACTGGGAGGTTATTCCATGTATCTACTACCCTTTCTATATCACTGTTACTGCTCCCACTGGGAGGCTATTCCATGTATCTACTACCCTTTCTATATCACTGTTACTGCCCCCACTGGGAGGCTATTCCATGTATCTACTACCCTTTCTATATCACCGTTACTGCTCCCACTGGGAGGATATTCCATGTATCTACTACCCTTTCTATATCCCTGTTACTGCCTCCACTGGGAGGATATTCCATGTATCTACTACCCTTTCTATATCACTGTTACTGCCCCCACTGGGAGGCTATTCCATGTATATACTACCCTTTCTATATCACTGTTACATGGAATAGCCCTCCAGTGGAGCAGTAACAGGGATATAGAAAGGGTAGTAGATACATGGAATAGCCTCCAGTGGGAGCAGTATCTACTACCCTTTCTATATCCCTGTTACTGCTCCCACTGGGAGGCTATTCCACGTATCTACTCCCTTTCTATATCACTGTTACTGCCCCACTGGGAGACTATTCCATGTATCTACTACCCTTTCTATATCACTGTTACTGCCCCACTGGGAGGCTATTCCATGTATCTACTACCCTTTCTATATCACTGTTACTGCCCCCACTGGGAGGCTATTCCATGTATCTACTACCCTTTCTATATCCCTGTTACTGCTCCACTGGGAGGATATTCCATGTATCTACTACCCTTTCTATATCACTGTTACTGCTCCAATGGGAGGTTATTCCATGTATCTACTACCCTTTCTATATCACTGTTACTGCCCCCACTGGGAGGCTATTCCATGTATCTACTACCCTTTCTTTATCACCGTTACTGCTCCCACTGGGAGGCTATTCCATGTATCTACTACCCTTTCTATATCACTGTTACATGGAATAGCCTCCCAGTGGGGGCAGTAACAGTGATATAGAAAGGGTAGTAGATACATGGAATAGCCTCCCAGTGGGAGCAGTATCTACTCCCCTTTCTTATATCACTGTTACTGCCCCCACTGGGAGGTTATTCCATGTATCTACTACCCTTTCTATATCACTGTTACTGCCCCACTGGGAGGCTATTCCATGTATCTACTACCCTTTCTATATCACTGTTACTGCTCCCACTGGGAGGCTGTTCCATGTATCTACTACCCTTTCTATATCACTGTTACTGCCCCCCTGGGAGGCTATTCCATGTAACAGTGATATAGAAAGGGTAGTAGATACTGCTCCCACTGGGAGGCTATTCCATCTCTACCCTTTCTATATCACTGTTACATGGAATAGCCTCCCAGTGGGAGCAGTAACAGTGATATAGAAAGGGTAGTAGATACATGGAATACCCTCCCAGTGGGAGCAGTAACAGTGATATAGAAAGGGTAGTAGATACATGGAATAGCCTCCCAGTGGGAGCAGTAACAGTGATATAGAAAGGGTAGTAGATACATGGAATAGCCTCCCAGTGGGAGCAGTATCTACTACCCTTTCTATATCACTGTTACTGCTCCCACTGGGAGGGTATTCCATGTAACAGTGATATAGAAAGGGTAGTAGATACTGCTCCCACTGGGAGGCTATTCCATGTATCTACTACCCTTTCTATATCACTGTTACTGCTCCCACTGGGAGGCTATTCCATGTATCTACTACCCTTTCTATATCACTGTTACTGCTCCCACTGGGAGGGTATTTCATGTATCTACTACCCTTTCTATATCACTGTTACTGCTCCCACTGGGAGGCTATTCCACGTATCTACTACCCTTTCTATATCACTGTTACTGCTCCCACTGGGAGGATATTCCATGTATCTACTACCCTTTCTATATCACTGTTACTGCTCCCACTGGGAGGCTATTCCATGTATCTACTACCCTTTCTATATCACTGTTACTGCTCCCACTGGGAGGCTGTTCCATGTATCTACTACCCTTTCTATATCACTGTTACTGCCCCCACTGGGAGGCTATTCCATGTATCTACTACCCTTTCTATATCATTGTTACTGCCCCCACTGGGAGGCTATTCCATGTATCTACTACCCTTTCTATATCACTGTTACTGCTCCCACTGGGAGGGTATTCCATGTAACAGTGATATAGAAAGGGTAGTAGATACTGCTCCCACTGGGAGGCTATTCCATGTATCTACTACCCTTTCTATATCACTGTTACTGCTCCACTGGGAGGTATTCCATGTATCTTTACTACCCTTTCTATATCACTGTTACTGCTCCACTGGGTGGCTATTCCACGTATCTACTACCCTTTCTATATCACTGTTACTGCTCCCACTGGGAGGCTATTCCACGTATCTACTACCCTTTCTATATCACTGTTACTGCTCCCACTGGGAGGATATTCCATGTATCTACTACCCTTTCTATATCACTGTTACTGCTCCCACTGGGAGGCTATTCCACGTATCTACTACCCTTTCTATATCACTGTTACTGCTCCCACTGGGAGGCTATTCCACGTATCTACTACCCTTTCTATATCACTGTTACTGCCCCCACTGGGAGGCTGTTCCATGTATCTCCTACCCTTTCTATATCACTGTTACTGCTCCCACTGGGAGGCTGTTCCATGTATCTCCTACCCTTTCTATATCACTGTTACTGCTCCCACTGGGAGGCTATTCCATGTATCTACTACCCTTTCTATATCACTGTTACTGCTCCCACTGGGAGGCTATTCCATGTATCTACTACCCTTTCTATATCACTGTTACTGCCCCCACTGGAGGCTATTCCATGTATCTACTACCCTTTCTATATCACTGTTACTGCCCCACTGGGAGGCTATTCCATGTATCTACTACCCTTTCTATATCACTGTTACTGCTCCCACTGGGAGGCTATTCCATGTATCTACTACCCTTTCTATATCACTGTTACTGCTCCCACTGGGAGGCTGTTCCATGTATCTACTACCCTTTCTATATCACTGTTACTGCTCCCACTGGGAGGCTATTCCATGTATCTACTACCCTTTCTATATCACTGTTACTGCCCCCACTGGGAGGATATTCCATGTATCTACTACCCTTTCTATATCACTGTTACTGCCCCCACTGGGAGGCTATTCCATGTATCTATACCCTTTTTCTTATGTGATGTGTGTCTAGTCCTTTGTGTTTTTTGTGTTTCAGCTGATATTTTGGGGGAGAAGCTCTGCGCCGTAACTCTTACCAGCACTCCAGTTTTTACATTTTTTATCCAGGTAAGCTATTGAGTAAATCTAGTGCAGCTTCAGGCGGCGCTCGGTGCTGTAATCTCGCAGAGGGTCACTCCTGAGGTCGTTGTAGTCCTGCTTTTTAATAGTCGTGACATGCGCACGTTGTGATTCACTGATATTTAAACGTTTCGCGCTTTCCAAGCTTTTTCAGATAAACGCAGAGGGCTGCCTCCAGATAATCCGGGACAGAAAATCCGCGCAAGCCAATGTGCACCGTAAAGTCAAGGCGTCCACGACACAGCAGTCTCGTCTCGTAGCTTCCAAGGTGTGGATCTCTGCGTCTCGAGCACTGACAACCATTCCTAATTACTCCATTTCCTAAACCTTCTCTGCTGTGTGGATTCTTTTTGACTCAATTTACACGGTGTGATTTGGGCAGGAGGGCCTCCCTTTGAGACTTGAAAAAAGGAGATTTCACCTTCACCACACGAAAAGAGAACAAGATGAAAAGAGGAATTTTCCTGGTTTTCTTGCAATGTCCTCACAGTTGTGGGGTATTTCTCTCCCCCCTCCCACCCCACATCCCATTGGATTTAGAGCAGCAGAGGGGGGAAATGTTGATCCAAATGGGCTTTTTCTTCAACTCCTATTGCTGTGTAACCATCGCATTAAATCTTCTAAGCACATATTTAATAATTTGTACATAAAACCCAAGCCGGGGCCAGAATATGGCCTCCCTGGACAAAGCATAATGGTATAAGCTCCTCAGCTGACCTGGCGGCCCCGTGGATTGTCGCTTCTAGTGGTAGAAATGGACCGCGGTGCGATATGCTTTCCTCAGAACCACTTCTTAATTAACTTTGTCATTTTCCTCCTGTTTAGGCTCCCATGTCACCTCAGAGCTCGCTGGGTATGTTCCTTTTTTATATATAAAAATCTTGTATTTTATAGTAATATATTATATATATGTTTGCTGGGTTTTTATTTCCTTTTTTTTTTTCTCTCTCTCAGAATATTTATTTAGTGTGGATTGTTTGTTTGTTTTTTAGATCTTGTAATCCATAAATTTCTGCAATAAACTCTATTAAAAAAAATTTCCCACTAAACTTTTTTTTATTTAAATTCCACAAATATTTCTTATTATTTTTATTCATTTTTTTTTTTTATTATTTTTTTTGTATTTTTTTTTTTTTTTTCGGAAACTTTTTTTAGTTATTTTCTAATTTTCCAAATTAATCGTCTGTTTTTTTTATTTTGGCTCAATATTTCTTCCAATAAGCTATTAGTGGGTTTTATTAAAAAAAAATATATATATTCATTTTATTTCAAGATTTTTTTTTATAAAAAAATTTGCAATAAAATATTGCAAAAAAAATAAAATATACACTTTATTGCAATTTTTTTAAAATATATTAATATATATATTTATTTTATTTATTTTTCTATTTTTGCAATAAAATCTTTTATGTTTTTATTTAGATTTTTGTTCCATCAGTTTATATTTTTTCTTTGTTTTTGTTACAGTTCGGGCCCTGAATGAGATAAACCCGAGCGCTCAGCAAGTAAAGTCCAGCGCTCCCGTTGCAATAAAACCCTCCAGATACTTTAAAAAACCGAAAACGGTCTGTGAGTTACTGAGGGAGAAGAGGATGCGCGAAACTCAGGTTCAGAGACCTGTTAGGCTGGCCCCGGCTCCACCTCGGAGCGGAATTCCCGGCCAGCCTGGCACAATCCACCTGAGTGCCGGCACGATTGGTCCGGGGCAAGTGTTGAGGTTGCCGCTCGCTTCCTCCCCATCGCAGACCAGGATGTGGCCGGTAATGCCAACTGCTTCCGGTGGACTCCCACCTCTTACTATACCTCGATTGCCTACGGTGGTGAGAGGTGCCATGGTGGCGAACGCCTCCATGCCCATCACTTGGGTGGTCACGCCGCAGGGCCTGCTTCCGTTGCAGGTAAAGGCGTTAAATGTTGCCGCTCCAAGCGTGGCACAGGTTCCGGTGACAATTAGGACAGAAGCGGGGAAAACGATAATTTTGCCCCCCATTAAGACAGAGGTGGAAGATGATGGCTATGGCTGCGCCACGGCAAGTCCTGCGCTTCACACGGATTCGGGGGACAAGGGCCCTCCAGGTCCTGCTTCGACTGCTCACCTGTTCTCAAGCAAGAGTGTTCCTGGATCAAATCTTGTATGCATCTCCCCTTCTCCACCGGTCACGGCCACCACCGGCACGTCCCCACTGGTAACGGCTCCTTGTCCCAGTCCCGTGTCCAGCAATTTAAATGTCCAGTCGCCGGAAGCGAGGATTCCCCTGGACTTTTCGCCAAGAACGAACTCTGCGGTTGCACTGGCCAGGATCCACCCAGCAGATAATACTGAAACCACCGCGACTGCGTCCACAGCGATGCCCGCCGCCCCGCAGACTCCTCCCAGGGGGTCCGATAAGAGCGCCGTGGATTTGTCCCTCGTGGCTCTGGACGACCAGGTAGAGGTGAAAGAATGGCTTAAGGGAGTTGGAGGGGTTGAAATTCCTTCCTTAAAAAGCAGCATGGCCTATCTGCCACCTTCCGCCTGCACCCTCAGGACTCTGTCCAGGCTCCTGCTGCAGAAGAGCAGCCTCGAGGAGAGCGCTTTCAGGCTGTTGTCTCCGTCGGAGGGCGAGGAGCAGCGAAGCCCGAGCGAGAAGATGGAGTCGGTGGACCATATCGTCACCCAAAAGCTGGGGGACAACCCGGCTTTCCTGACCTTCAAGCAGCGGTTTCTGTCGGCTTTCACCTTCCCCGCTTTCCTGGCCAACCTGCCTCCGGGTCAGGTCAAGACGACCATGGACATCTGCAAAGAGGACGCAAGCTACTCTACGGATTCAGACGTGAACGACGACGAGATCAACGGTGAGGACTTGGAGGACAACTCTCGGGGAACCTCATCTAAAGCCGACCTGCCCGAGGCCGCTGCGCCGGATGCCGCAGGATGGGTACGCGCGTTTATTTTCTTTGGGTGTTTTAAACACATAGCTATCGGATCCTTTCCTGATTTATTCCCGGCGCGCGCTGCTCCTCGTTAAAACTCGCAGGCTTCATGTCTGCCTTCAGTTCCTTACAACCGTATTTCAAGGATCTCGTGTCGTTTTTCTCAGGAGGAGATGGACGAGCAGCCTGTGGGAGCGACTGCAGCCGCCGACGACCCAGCGCCCGACCGCAGCACTGTGAGGAGGACGACGCGCAAAAGGGCTCGTCCGCAAAAATGGACGTGAGGGACAAGTGTGCAGGTATGTGCCGTGTCCCATTGAGTTTTAACCAGTGTATACCAAAATACGCTCGCCCATATAGAGCGTTGGCGGCTCGGTGATTGATCCTGGTGGAATAAGGCTGCCGCATCGGCGAGTGTAACCTTTACAGTATACCCTTCATGTTACGCTATGGGAGTGCTGCCTCTCCGTCTCTAATGAGGTCACCTATGCTGCTAAAAGCAGGGCTGCGCCACTCTCCACGTGGCCAGAGGCGCCATCACCCAGAGCCGAGACCTTTAAGGCTCGGGAGTATGTGAGCCCCCATCCCTCCCCGCTTCATTATTATTCTAGCCATTGCACCATGGGTCTTTATTTCTAAATGTTCTATGATTGAGAGACCCCAAGGAACGGAAGACGAAGCTGTTTAATCCCACAGAAGTACCTTTTACTGGTAGTATTCCGCGCCTGCACGTGCACTTTATTCCTTATCTTTTACTCCTTACTGCTTTTATAATTGATACCGGAGTTACTAACATCACTCGTTGCCTTTAGAATACTTTTTATTGCACTGGATATTTTCATAATAAATTCTCTGTTCGCAACTCTGTAACATGATCACGATCCGTCACTGAAATTGTATACACTGTAGTTTGGTTTTTTTTGCACTTCTAGGCACCATACCTGTTGTTGTTTCATGGTTTTCAGCAGTAATATATATATATATTTAGTCCGCATGCACTTTGTTTTTATGATTTTATAGTCAGATAATGTTATGGTTTTATCGTATAGATTTGCTCGATACATTCATATCGTTCTTATCTGTGCATTCTTTCTATACTTGATAAAAAAAAACAGGACTGGTAGACACCGGCTACCTATATAACCTTTATTAACACGATTACAAAATGTACACCACGCAATTAAAAGATGAAAAATGGAAAAGTGTGCCCTCCCTGACAGAAATATGAACCATGCCACCCAAATAATGGGATTTAAATATAGGCGCCACAGATTGGTACAACTCCCGGCAATTATGAATCTAGGAAAAATGGAAATAGTGTGTGTATGTGTGTGTGTGCATACATACACACATTGACGCTGTTGGCAGCTTAAGCAATTCACGGCCGTTCATTGCGAACCAAATTTTATTCGGCAAAGCTCAGAGTTATGAAATTTTCACCATGTGGTAAAAGCTGGTATTATGCCCCCATGCATGGAGCTGTTGTTGCAGGTTTTTGAATGTGTTTGTCTGGAGTGCTCTCTCCATGGTTTTGTTTTATGTGTGTGTGTGTGTGTGTGTGTGTGTGTGTGTGTGTGTGTGTGTGTGTGTGTATATATACAGTTGTGTTCAAAATTATTCAACCCCCACTGAAATTGAGTGTTTTGGCCAGTTTGACATTGATTTTGATCATTCAGTCATCTTGCTTACAATTAAATCAAAGAGGCACGTGTAGGTCAGACAAATATAACATAACATTTATAATGAAATAAGCACAAATGTCTTTTCTGTGCTCACATCATTATCAGTTTGATTCAACCCCCAAGTGACATTCAATCTTAGTACTTAGTACAACATCCTTTTACAGTTATAACAGCTTTTAAACGTGAAGCATAGCTTGACACAAGTGTCTTGCAGCCATCTACGGGTATCTTCGCCCATTCGTCATGGGCAAAAGCCTCCAGTTCAGTCACATTCTTAGGCTTGCGCACTGCAACTGCTTTCTTTAAGTCCCACCAGAGGTTCTCAATCGGATTTAAGTCAGGTGACTGCGATGGACACTCCAAAATGTTCCAGCCTTTAATCTGCAACCATGCTCTAGTGGACTTGGAGGTATGCTTGGGATCATTGTCCTGTTGAAAGGTCCAACGTCTCCCAAGCCTCAGGTTTGTGACGGACTGCATCACATTGTCATCCAATATCTCCTGGTACTGAAGAGAATTCATGGTACCTTGCACACGCTGAAGCTTCCCTGTACCTGCAGAAGCAAAACAGCCCCAAAGCATGATTGACCCCCCGCCATGCTTCACAGTAGGCAAGGTGTTCTTTTCTTCATAGGCCTTGTTCTTCCTCCTCCAAACATAGCGTTGATCCATGGGCCCAAACAGTTCTAATTTTGTTTCATCAGTCCACAGAACACTATCCCAAAACTTCTGTGGTTTGTCCACATGACTTTTGGCATACTGCAGTCGACTCTTCTTATTCTTTGGAGACAGCAAGGGGGTGCGCCTGGGAGTTCTGGCATGGAGGCCTTCATTACGCAGTGTGCGCCGTATTGTCTGAGCTGAAACTTCAGTACCCACATCTGACAAATCTTTTCTCAGTTCCTCAGCAGTCACACGGGGACTTTTCTCCACTCTACGCTTCAGGTAGCGCACAGCAGTCGAAGTCAGCATCTTCTTTCTGCCACGACCAGGTAGCGTTTCAACAGTGCCCTTTGCCTTGAATTTGCGAATGATGCTTCCTATGGTCTCTCTTGGTATGTTTAACATCTTTGCAATCTTCTTATAGCCATTGCCCTTCCTGTGAAGAGTAATCACCTCTTCTCTTGTCTTCCTGGACCATTCTCTTGACTTCACCATGTTTGTTACCACACCAGTAAATGTCTAGAAGGAGCTGAGTATCACAGTCATTTTAAAGCTGCCTAATTGGTGCTTATTATGCTTTATTGCTGCTCCGTGACATCCACAGGTGTTTTCAATACCTGATTGAAAACACTTGAATGAACCTCTGTTCTTCAGAGTGGTAGTCTTTAAGGGGTTGAATAATTGTGTCAATGAAGAATTCACAAAAGAAACATTTACTACTGTATTACAAAACCAATTGATGTCATTTTAGTTGCATATGGTTCTTTAAAAAGTCCTTGTAGGATTTCATTCTGAATACAATTACAAATGTCACTAAATTCCCTAAAACCCTTTACAGCATTGGGGGTTGAATAATTTTGAACACAACTGTATATGTGTTTGTGTGTATATATATATATGTGTGTGTGTGTGTGTGTGTGTGTGTGTGTGTGTGTATATATGTGTATAATTAGGCCGTGTTAGTCCAGATGCCAAAATCCCGAGTATACTAAACTAAAGACTGCTATACTCGGGATTTATATATATATATACACACTATCAAACGGTGGAATGAAGAATAAATATACTGCGCTGCACTGAATCATATCTAGGATATAAAAATACTTGATAGTGGATAAGGAATGCTTCAGAATTTGTACACGGGCTATTACTTTTATTAAAATAACCTCTGCTAATATCCACCCCCCCCCCCCCCCCCCGGGTCTCACTGTCTGTCCTTGCTTTTTCAGCCACGTGGAGAGTGTGAAGGATCCTGCAACTTGGTAACTCCTCGCCGGTGGGTTCAGACCGACCGCAGGCAAATGTGACGTCAACGATCTTGTTCACCACATTGACTCAAGGAGCACATATCAGTATTACGGCTTAACACGCGCACTACACACACCCTTTCTGGGCTGTCACTGCCTAAACTGTAAGTGTGTCTCGTCTGTTCTCCTTGAAATCACGGTTTAGCAGTTACGCCCCTGTGTGTCGGAATGGAAAGCTGCGAGCAGGGCTGGATAAGGGTAAAAGAAATTGTAGAAAATAAATTTAAAAAAATGTTCTGTAAACAACAATCCTATGTTGCGTGATACAATCCCAAAATGGAACACATACCTATTTTTATGTCAATAAATCGCATTTATAAAACCTTTTCAGTGCTTTGTCTCTCGAGGTGAGTTTGTGTGTGTTGATTTTTCTCTTGTGAAAGCCATCCGCGGGTCTGATGGGACCAAAACCCGTTGTAATAAAGCGCGTGGCACTCTCCCTTTTTTTAACAGGCCAGTACCACCCGAACAATGCAATGTCCTTACTGTGTTTATTTGATGTTGCTGATTTATCTTACATTTGCTTTGTTTTTCTATTGTATGGTATGGGTGCATCCATTGTGTGATATTTCCCTCTGTGTCACTGGGTGCATCCACTGTGTGATATTTCCCTCTATGTGTCAGTGGGTGCATCCATTGTGTGATATTTCCCTCTATGTGTCAGTGGGTGCATCCATTGTGTGATATTTTCCCTCTATGTGTCACTGGGTGCATCCATTGTGTGATATTTTCCTCTATATGTGTCACTGGGCGCATCCACTGTGTGATATTTCCCTCTATGTGTCAGTGGGTGCATCCATTGTGTGATATTTTCCTCTGTGTCACTGCGTGCATCCATTGTGTGATATTTTCCTCTATATGTGTCACTGGGTGCATCCATTGTGTGATATTTTCCTCTATATGTGTCACTGGGCGCATTCATTGTGTGATATTTTCCTCTGCGTGTCACTGGGTGCATCCATTGTGTGATGTTTTCCTCTATGTGTCACTGGGTGCATCCATTGTGTGATATTTTCCTCTATATGTGTCACTGGGTGCATCCATTGTGTGATATTTTCCCTCTATATGTGTCACTGGGTGCATCCATTGTGTGATATTTTCCTCTGTGTCACTGGGTGCATCCATTGTGTGATATTTTCCTCTGTGTCACTGGGTGCATCCATTGTGTGATATTTTCCTCTGTGTCACTGGGTGCATCCATTGTGTGATATTTTCCTCTATATGTGTCACTGGGCGCATCCATTGTGTGATATTTTCCTCTGCGTGTCACTGGGTGCATCCATTGTGTGATATTTTCCTCTATATGTGTCACTGGGCGCATCCATTGTGTGATATTTTCCTCTATATGTGTCACTGGGCGCATCCATTGTGTGATATTTTCCTCTATATGTGTCACTGGGTGCATCCATTGTCTGATATTTTCCTCTGCGTGTCACTGGGTGCATCCATTGTGTGATGTTTTCCTCTATATGTGTCACTGGGTGCATCCATTGTGTGATATTTTCCTCTGCGTGTCACTGGGTGCATCCATTGTGTGATATTTTCCTCTATATGTGTCACTGGACGCATCCATTGTGTGATATTTTCCTCTGTGTGTCACTGGGTGCATCCATTGTGGGATATTTTGTGTTGTCTTTCCATCACTTGCTCCTCACTGTGTGGCTTTGGCCATAGAATGGAGTGAATGGGTCAGTCATGACTCACATCACTGCATTGTGTGGGATATATTCAAAGGACATTACCAGGGGGGAGATTGAAGACACCCCATGATTTTACAATCTAAGGGGCAAAGGTAAGTGACACAATAGGAGGGGGGGGGGAGCTGAGCAGGTGGCTAGAAAGAATATACCAGGGATTGCAGGAGAAGGACCTGAGACTTGGGCTTGTTAAATTAATCAGTAAATTGAAAACCGCTGTGAGGGAGAGCTATAAAATTAGAACAAGGACTGGGAGGGAGGATATAGCACAGTGTACATAGAATACAAGTAGTAGAAAGAGTATTATGGGATTATGACAATTGCTAGTGATAAGGCGATTTAATAATATGGTGCCAAGTTAATATAATGTATCCTAACACGGTAAGGTGCCCAGCGCTTAAACATTCACTGGTCTGGTCACCCGGGGGTGAGAGCGAATTGATCCTTGGTGAGTTTTAACATGAAGCTCCGTGTGAACAGTTTGTGGCATTCTCCTGACTTGCAATACACAGTTTGGCCAGAGTGGCGCTGTTGTGCAGCTGTCAGGAGATTGGGTGAAAGCGAGCAGGAAGGCATGCGGTGTAAAGCAGGGAGGACCGCAACAGGGGAGCAGGGACCGGCTGAGGGAAAATAAGTTTAGGGACTCAGGTGTAGGTGAAATATGTTTGGGGAGCCCATTGTTGGGAGTGGGTCAGGAGGGAGTGTTTGGAGTTCAGACACAGGAATGAGGTCACAGTGTAGGGGTACAGGTTGAAGATTGTAAATAAATTGGTTAACGGGATTAGGGGCTGTGAAAGAATTGCAGGTTTAGGGGTACAGAGGCGTGTTTAGAAATGCAGGTACTGGGACAGACCTGCGGGTGCATGGCCAGGTTCAAGGGTACAGGGACAGGTCTTCGGGCGCACGGCCGGGTCCATGTGTGCAGGGACAGGCCTGTGGGCGCATGGCCAACAATATTCATGTATGAATGGGTTTAGGGGTTCTTTCCATATGTGTAAAACTGCCCTTGTGCAAAGCACGCAGACGTCGCCCCCTCCGTTGAATATCAAATTGGTTCTCTTTAGTTTCCCCTCTCCGTTACAGCACCCCCCCCCTCCTCCCCCCGTCTTTGTTTTGCCTGTTCCTCTTCTCGTCTGCAACGTGTCCTTTTTTTCCCCTCTTCATTTTCAGAGCTACGGAAGTTGACACAGACAAAAAAAAGATGTTTAATCTATATTGCTTAATCCACCAGTGTTGGAAAAAGAAGCACTCAGCAAGTTTGGACGAGGTATTTCCAAGACGTTCTATGATTTTAACGGCAAATAACCCGGAATCTGATCTGTATCGGAGCCGCTTGATGCTGGTTTTTATTTAGAATTAGACTTGATGTCACAGATACATTTTTATTTTACCTTTCTCAGAACATTCCTCTGGTAACAACTTATTTTTGTGAATTGTTAGTGTGTATATATGTATGTTTATATATATGTATGTTTATATATATAGATATGTGTGTGTGTGTGTGTGTGTGTGTGTGTGTGTGTGTGTGTGTGTGTGTGTGTGTGTTTCTCACCCAGAAAAAGATGAGCAGAGCTATATAGGAGTAATAATGGCTGGTGTTGAGGCCCATGAAACAGAATAAAGGCAATACCTGAAGATGCACTTTATCAATTAAAGGGACGCTTTACTCATCCTGAACACTTTATAGTGTTAAAGTGGTCAGGATGTGTGGAGTGCCCCCGATCTGGGTGAAGCAGAAGTGTTTCCTCCACCCCACCCAGCGTCACCAGCAGCCGGGATTTTTAATTTCCCGGCAGTCGGTCACCAGATTGGTCAGTAGTGATGTCACACACAGAGTGTCGCTCTCAGGCAGCGATGGATCAGATCTGTGCATGCGGTTGCAGCGCCGATCCATCGCTCTGCACAGGCGTTACAGAACTCGTGTACGTAAAATGTGCGAGCCCCGTAGCGCTGCGCAATGTGCGTCTCCTAGAGGTGTGCACAGCTAAATATTTAGTTTTCGTTTGATTACTGTTTTTTTTTTTTTTTTATTTTGATTAGATTCGGATCGTAAAAAAAATAACGATAAATCAAATCCTGCTCAATCACTGTTACATTAGGGTTAAACATGAGGGTTAAAAGGCAAAGCTGGGGTTAAATGCTGAGCTGTCTATTGGCCTGTGGTGCTGAATACAACAGATTTAGCCCCACAGCCAATTGACAGGGACAGGGCGCTTTGTGAAACCGTAAAACGAAACTGATTCGTTTTTCATAATTTCGTTTGTAATCGTTTTTTTTTTTTTAAATTTCGGATCACTAAAAAATAATAATAAATCAAATCCTGCTCAATCACTGTTACATTAGGGTTAAACATTAGGGTTAAATTACGGTTTCTCTGCAGTGTGCATAGAGGATCATTCAATCAATGGTTCTCTTGTGAAACCGTAGAACGATTCGATTTCGTTACATACCGTTTCATTTCCGTTTCAATTCGGATGAAGCCAATTCGTTACGAATTTTCAAACAAATCGAGATTCATTACGAAGCGAACGCAGACCTCTAGTTCCTGCGCTACACCAGTAGATAGGAGCGCAAACTGCACAGAAAAGCTACAGGGGCTTCCAGGTTCGGGAGTCCCTGAGCTGAAGAGGAGCAGCAGCAGCTCGAGGGGGGGAGAGAGGAGTAAAATCACAAAAAATATTAATAATAATAAATAATTGGGCAGAGGCTGTCCGCTGGATCTGCCCAGTTATTTAAAGGCAAAAAAGGAGACCTTTTTTTTTTTTATGTCCCTTTTTAAAAGCTGAAAACACCAGCCAAACAAATCCGGAGCCAGGTTCCACATGACCAGCATGGATAAAGGTCCTGCGACGGAGCCGAAAAGTTGCATATTGATTCCAAATAAACGCACAATTTAGTTTGGCCGAGTCAGGGACCTTGTTGGGCCATTTTATTTATTTTTTTCTGTTCGGGAAATGCGGGTTTACCGACGATTCGATTTTCTTGCGGCTGTACTTTTTAATGGAAGCATCAGCTTTATAAAGTCAAGCAGGGTTATTCAGAGAGAGGTGAAAAGCAGGAGAATGACTGGAGAATGGAAAATTCTAGGTCAAAATAGCCAAACCAGAAAAATTCTCCCATCTCACTTTCAGAATCGGCTATTTTGACCTAGAATTTTCCATTCTCCAGCCATTCTCCTGGTTTTCACCGCTCTCTGAATAACCCTGTATATTTAAATTCGATTTTTATCGGCACGCCTATGGGGAAACTTTTTTTTACAAATGATGAAAGGTGCTGATGAAGGGATTTTCAGGCAGGGAATAGGGATGAAATATATATATTTTTAAACATCAGGTTTTCCTAATAGTCACGTTTTAAAGGCACAAATCCGTATGATGCTGGACAAAAATGCGCTTTGTTTCGGGCATTTTACGACCTGCATATTTTTTTCTTCAGACCAGTGGCATTATTCATATGTTGGCTCCAACCGAATCAGCCAGTATTTATTTTTTTCTTATTTTTCATGATATATATATATTTTTTTTCCCCTAAAATAGAGTAGTAATAATAAAATTATATATATTTTTTTTTATTATTATTACTACTCTATTTTAAAGGAAAAAAAGGCAATAAAAATTATATATTTTTTTTTTATTGCCTCCCCCCCCTATAAATATAATAGTAATAATATATATTTTCTTTTTATTTATTGGCTCCCCCCCCCCTCTTAAAAATAGTAAAATTGAGCCCAAAACTGTCTCATCGCAAAAATCTGCCTATAGTTTTAATTTGCATTTCTTGCATTACATCCTCAGAATACCCCCCAGCATTTATACCACTTTCCTTACATTGAATGGAAACTGCACTGACCTTAAATCTAATGTGTCTTAATAATAAAAAAATATATAAATGGATTTTTTTTTTTTTTATTATATATATAATTTTTTTATTTTTTTTATGGCTGTTTATTAATCCTACCAATACGTAGGTCAAAATGCAATGTGTTGTAACCGCATCATGGTTTGTTTAGGCTTGGATCACAGCCTGGCACGCAGAGCTGAGACCCAAACGCCTCATGAATGGAGGTGTAGTAAATCCTGGCGATTAAACGCCGTGGTTGTAGGCTGAGCTATTTAAAGGAAAGTGACACCTGCTCAGGTAAGAACTCGTCGGCGCTGCCCAGGAACGCGATCCGGCTTTGTGCGACGGGTTATATCATGCTGGTATGTTGTATCCCCTGCTTTGTTGTCAAGCAAAACCCCAACAAATGTGCATGGCATCAACGTAACATCTCCCCCATCTCCATGCACAGGAAAGCCAAGACTCGGGTTTAGTGCATTGAATAGACAAAGTTAATGTAACCGGATACACCGGGCCTGTGCAGGCAGGTATCCGCCGAGCTGTTAAGGTATGCCGTCCTTGCTATAAATGTAACGTGTCAGGGCTGTGAGCGTAAAAAAAAAAAAAGAGGTCACGGATTGAAAACGTTTGCTCAAATTTAGATGCTAGGTTAGAAAAAGTTGTATTTTACTGGAGAAAAAAAACCTACTCACTCGAATTGTTTTTCGGTAAAACCTGGCACCATATTTTCAGTAGTTTTCTGTGACTTGTGTCCAAAAATGGAGCTGGATTTGTTCTAGCATCAAGAAATGGAGCAGAATCTGTTCATTGTACCAAGAAATTAAAATTTTGCACCAAAAAATGGAGCAGAATCTGTTTCTCTCGTCAAGAAATGGAGCAGAATCTGTTTCTCTCGTCAAGAAATGGAGCAGAATCTGTTTCTCTCGTCAAGAAATGGAGCAGAATCTGTTTCTCTCGTCAAGAAATGGAGCAGAATCTGTTTCTCTCGTCAAGAAATGGAGCAGAATCTGTTTCTCTCGTCAAGAAATGGAGCAGAATCTGTTTCTCTCGTCAAGAACTGAAGCAGAGTCCGTTCCTTGCATGAAGAAACAGATTAAATCTGTTTCTTCCATCAATAAATGAAGCTTGATCTGTTCATGGCCCCAATAAAATGGAGCAGGATCTGTTACTTGAATCAAGAAATGGAGCAGAATCTGATGAAACATTTGGTGCCAGCGTTGACCATAATTAAATGTAACCTGTGCCAGACCTGAATATCTTAATGTTCTATAAAGGTCATAAAATCCAGTGATCCCTGTATGTATGTATGTATTTAAATTTCATATACCATACATCCAGTCAATATATAAAGAGAGAGCCAGAGATACAACCACTACATACAGAGATACAACCACTACATACAGAGATACAACCACTACATACAGAGATACAACCACTACATACAGAGATACAACCACGACATACAGAGATACACAACCACGACATACAGAGATACACAACCACTACATACAGAGATACATCCACTACATACAGAGAGATACAACCACTACATACAGAGATACAACCACTACATACAGAGATACATCCACTACATACAGAGAGATACAACCACTACATACAGAGATACAACCACTACATACAGAGATACATCCACTACATACAGAGAGATACAACCACTACATACAGAGAGATACAACCGCTACATACAGAGAGATACAACCGCTACATACAGAGAGATACAACCGCTACATACAGAGAGATACAACCGCTACATACAGAGATACAACCGCTACATACAGAGATACAACCGCTACATACAGATACAACCGCTACATACAGAGAGATACAACCGCTACATACAGAGATACAACCGCTACATACAGATACAACCGCTACATACAGAGAGATACAACCGCTACATACAGAGAGATACAACCGCTACATACAGAGATACAACCGCTACATACAGAGAGATACAACCGCTACATACAGAGAGATACAACCGCTACATACAGAGATACAACCGCTACATACAGAGAGATACAACCGCTACATACAGAGAGATACAACCGCTACATACAGATACAACCGCTACATACAGAGAGATACAACCGCTACATACAGAGATACAACCGCTACATACAGATACACACCGCTACATACAGAGAGATACAACCGCTACATACAGAGAGATACAACCGCTACATACAGAGATACAACCGCTACATACAGAGAGATACAACCGCTACATACAGAGAGATACAACCGCTACATACAGAGATACAACCGCTACATACAGAGAGATACAACCGCTACATACAGAGAGATACAACCGCTACATACAGAGAGATACAACCGCTACATACAGAGATACAACCGCTACATACAGAGATACAACCGCTACATACAGATACAACCGCTACATACAGAGAGATACAACCGCTACATACAGAGAGATACAACCGCTACATACAGAGATACAACCGCTACATACAGAGAGATACAACCGCTACATACACAGACAGATACAACCGCTACATACAGAGAGATACAACCGCTACATACAGAGATACAACCGCTACATACAGATACAACCGCTACATACAGAGAGATACAACCGCTACATACAGAGATACAACCGCTACATACAGATACAACCGCTACATACAGAGAGATACGACCACTACATACAGAGTGATACAACCGCTACATACAGAGTGATACAACCGCTACATTTCAGAGAGAGATACAACCGCTACATACAGAGAGATAAAACCGCTACATACAGAAAGAGATACAACCGCTACATACAGAAAGAGATACAACCGCTACATACAGAAAGAGATACAACCGCTACATACAGAAAGAGATACAACCGCTACATACAGAAAGAGATACAACCGCTACATACAGAGAGATACAACCGCTACATACAGAGAGATACAACCGCTACATACAGAGAGATACAACCGCTACATACAGAGATACAACCGCTACATACAGATACAACCGCTACATACAGAGAGATACAACCGCTACATACAGAGATACAACCGCTACATACAGATACAACCGCTACATACAGAGAGATACGACCACTACATACAGAGTGATACAACCGCTACATACAGAGTGATACAACCGCTACATTTCAGAGAGAGATACAACCGCTACATACAGAGAGATAAAACCGCTACATACAGAAAGAGATACAACCGCTACATACAGAAAGAGATACAACCGCTACATACAGAAAGAGATACAACCGCTACATACAGAGAGATACAACCGCTACATACAGAGAGATACAACCGCTACATACAGAGAGATACAACCGCTACATACAGAGCTACAACCGCTACATACAGAGATACAACCGCTACATACAGAGAGATACAACCGCTACATACACAGACAGATACAACCGCTACATACAGAGAGATACAACCGCTACATACAGAGATACAACCGCTACATACAGAGATACAACCGCTACATACAGAGAGATACAACCGCTATACATACAGAGATACAACCGCTACATACAGAGATAACAACCGCTACATACAGAGAGATACGACCACTACATACAGAGTGATACAACCGCTACATACAGAGTGATACAACCGCTACATTTCAGAGAGAGATACAACCGCTACATACAGAGAGATAAAACCGCTACATACAGAAAGAGATACAACCGCTACATACAGAAAGAGATACAACCGCTACATACAGAAAGAGATACAACCGCTACATACAGAGAGATACAACCGCTACATACAGAGAGATACAACCGCTACATACAGAGAGATACAACCGCTACATACAGAGCTACAACCGCTACATACAGAGATACAACCGCTACATACAGAGAGATACAACCACTACATACAGTGTATACAGAGATACAACCACTACATACAGAGAGATACGACCACTACATACAGTGTATACAGAGATACAACCATTACATACAGAGATATACAACCACTAGATACAGAGAGATACAACCATTACATACAGTGTATACAGAGATACAACCATTACATACAGAGATATACAACCACTAGATACAGAGATACAACCATTACATACAGAGTGTATACAGAGAAACAACCACTATATACAGAGATACTGTGTATACAGAGATATAGGCAGTATATACAGATACCGTGTGTTTATACAGAGTTACCGGTAGTTTACACATATACAGGCCGTATAGGGAACAGGCAGAGCTGCTTTACCCTTGTCGATGCGTGTGGACACACCAGTCACGCCTGTGACGTATGCAAACCACAGAAAGAAATCATTCCTGGGACTGTGTAAAGCTCGCTATAGAATGAGGAACCATCCCGTGACGCTCGGTTAGTCTCTTCCTGCGGGTGACTGGTGTGCTTCTGATCCAGCCGCCGCCCCCTGGCTTTCTTTTATTTTGTTACGTTTTTCTTGTAAAGTTACAGTGAATGTGTTGTGCGGGAGGGGATACCGCAGACGGCTTCCCTTTCAGTGCTGCCACCGTCCCAGGAGGAGACAATGACACAGTGTATTCCAGGCTGGGCAGGATGTTCCGGTAGCCAGAGACTGGAAAGCTGCTGGGCTTGTTTACCATTCTACCAGCAATGCCCAGCGGCAGATCCACACACACAGTTTGGAAGAGGCACTGTCTCTACCAATTCTGGCTAACAGCTGTTATTTAGTTGACCGTAACCGTGACAGGCAGAGCACTCGCTAGATCACAGGCTACATTCATCACACTCACTCTCCCCAGCACATCGCGGCACAGGGTCTGTACTCCTGCTGCTCAGGTGACACCTGATAGACCCTGCACAGTGAAGCTCCGCAGCAGGAAACAAAGGTAGTTATTGCAGCTGCATTGTTCGCTTTATATTTAGAAGTAGACAATGCTGCTGCTTTATAATGAAAGAAAAATAAGGATATTTTTATGCAGTCTAAATTTGTTTGTACGCTGTACATGGTTATGTTTGATATCATCGGAAAGGCCAGACTCCAACCTTTCCAACGATGCCTCACCGTACCTTGTGGCATATAAGGAACTGGAGGTACAGGGTCCCAACGTACCCCTGTAGCTGCAATAATGGGATTGCAACTCAGTTGGACACATGCTCTCTGTGCCCTTCACCTGAATATGCCAGTGTCTATGCCCCAGCTGGTATTGGCTCCTGGCGTCCATAGGATTCCACGGAGCCACGTGAAAGCCTGCTGCGAGCTCACAGAGAAAGATCAACAATGGGAACTATGTGTTCTCAATCTGCTGCTGCGTATAGTGATAGATGATGGTGGATTGTGTCGCCCTCAGCATTGCGAGATCCAAGGTAAGTATGGGGATTATGGGTATCTTGGTGTTAACTGCTTTATCTTTTCCAAAATCCCTTAAAGGGACAGTACCACTAAAAAATGCAATGTCCTTATTGTGTTTATTTGATGTTGCTGATATCTTCCACATGTTCGTTTAGTTAAATATTTTCCTCTATATGTGTCTCTGGGCGCATCCATTGTGTGATATTTTCCTCTATATGTGTCACTGGGTGCATCCATTGTGTGATATTTTCCTCTATATGTGTCACTGGGTGCATTCATTGTGTGATATTTTCCTCTATATGTGTCACTGGGTGCATTCATTGTGTGATATTTTCCTCTATATGTGTCACTGGGTGCATCCATTGTGTGATATTTTCCTCTGTGTCACTGGGTGCATCCACTGTGTGATATTTTGTGTTGTACCTTTCCATCACTTGCTCCTCACTTTGTGGCTTTGGCCATAGAATGGAGTGAATGGGTCAGTCACCGACTCACATCATTGTATTCTGTGGGATGTATTTAAAGGACATCACCAGGGAGTAGATTAGAAGTCTTTTAAACTCCACGTCTCATCTCATTCAGCTGCCAGCTCTTATCTCAGCCTGGAGAACACAATACACCCCCTTTTGCCGTATCCAGCACATTCCCTCCTCCACCTCACTAACTGGTAAATACTGTAGATGAGATAAACCACAGCAGTAAAGTAAACCTTTGCACAGATTTTGGTAAATGTTGAATCATGGTAAAAATCCACAAAAGGGAAACAGGAGATAAAAAAAATAACTTTATTTTCCTTTTTACATGCAATTACTTCAAGCAGAGAGGTGAAAAAAAACCAGCAGCAGTATTTGTTTTATACTGTATATAGTGTTCTACAATGTTTTTAATGACGTGTATATAGAGTTCTACAATGTTTTTAATGACGTGTTTTGTTTTGTACAGGTTACCTAGTTACAGCTTGTGTAAGTGGTAGCTTCCCTTTAACCCCAATCTTTGTCGCATACTGACTCAAACCTAGAACAGCGAGTCACGTTAGAAGAACGTCTGCCTGTTCTCATTGTCAGCCGTTATTAGCAGCTCCTATACGAAGTATAGGAGCCGCTGATTCCGAGGTCGAAGAAGTAGCAGCTCCTGCCATTAATATCTAGATCTGAATAGTGCCCCCCTGCTGTCGCCCAGAAGCAGGTCCTTGTTCTCCGGCTGCATTTTGGCGCTTGGCAGGACACGTACCATGACGTCCGGCCTGGGTTTTAGTCATTGCTAGGTGTGAGCGGCACAAGGACTTCCACCCGATGACACATTGCAAAGCAAACCATCAGGGGCCGAGGAGGAAACGATTAGCAGGTGTTTGTCATACTTCCTTTGTGTTAATATTTGTTTAAATCCTGCGTGGTTTGTGTTGTAGCTTTATGTACAATTTAACGCCCGCCTTCCTTCCATTGGATGTCCTCTGCGTGTCGTATAGGAGGATGAGCAGACATAATGTATCTTTACCCGACTGGCTTTACTTGCAGAACGAGTTGATGAGACCTCTGCTGCTCATTCTAACGAGCGCACGCCTCGATCCGCCGTGTAATAATGCATTATAATGCGGAGTGTTTGTTATTACACACTGTACATGTTCTTCTTTCACTTTATAAGGTTTGATAAGCAGCTGACTTTGGACGTTTGCCGCTGACAAAGAAATGATCAGTCTATAGTTTTAATGGTCGGTTTATTCTAACGGTGAGAGACGGTGGGGATGGTGTTCTTGGGGTCATAGGCAGCATTCCTCCTCCGCCTCCAAACACGGCGGGTTGAGTTGATCCTAAAGAGCTCGATTTTGGTCTCATCCGACGTGACCACTAAACTTCCACCCAGTTCTCCTGTGAATCATTCAGATGGTCATTGGGAAACTTCAGACGGGCCGGCACATGTGCTTTCTTGAGCAGGGGGACCGTGCGGGCGCTGCAGGATTTCATTCCTTCACGGTGTAGTGTGTTACCAATTGTTCTCTTGGTGTCTATGGTCCCGGCTGCCTTGATCATTGACAAGATCCTCCCGTGTAGTTCTGGGCTGATTCCTCACCGTTATCATGATCGTTGAAACTCCACGAGGTGAGATCTTGCATGGAGCCTCAGACCGCACGAGAGTGACAGTTACTTTGTGTTTCTTCCATTTGCGAATAATCGCACCAACTGTTGTCACCTTCTCACCAAGCTGATTGGCGATGGTCTTGTAGCCCATTCCAGCCTTGTGTAGGTCTACCATGTGACATCCTTGGGCAGCTCTTTGGTGTTGGCCCTGGTGAAAAGTTTGGAATCTGATTGATTGCTTCAGTGGACAGGTGTCTTTTTATACAGGTAACAACAAGCTGAGATTAAAATCCAAATGTAGATATCTGCCTCATTATATATACACCTCTGCCCTGTTATATATACGCATATCTGCATCATTATATATACGCATCTCTGCCCCTTTATGTATACACATCTGCCCCGTTATGTATACACATATCTGCCCCGTTATGTATACACATATCTGCCCCGTTATGTATACACATCTGCCCCTTTATGTATACACATCTGACCCGTTATGTATACACATATCTGACCCGTTATGTATACATATCTGCCCCGTTATGTATACACATCTGACCCGTTATGTATACACATCTGCCCCGTTATGTATACACATCTGTCCTGTTATGTATACACATCTGCCCTGTTATATATACGCATCTCTGCATCATTATATATACACATCTGCCCCGTTATGTATACACATCTGCCTCATATACACACACCTGCCCCATATACACACACCTGCCCCGTATACACACATGTGCGTCGTACACACACATCTGCCCTGTTGTACACATCTGCCATATATACTTAGATCTGCCCCGTTATATATACACACACATATCTGTCCGGTTATGTATATAGATCTGCCCTGTTATGTAGCGGGTTTCACTTCATGTGATTCCAAAAATTAGTCCCAACCCAATCCTCGCTCCAGGCCAATAGATAGAGATCGTAATCCGGCCCTGACTCTGTACACTGAAACGGGGGTAAAATCTGCAAAGTTCCTTTCGATCTATGACAATCAATTAAACTGGAGAATAGAAACCTCTTGTTGGGGGTTAAAGTAAAACATCTGTTTTAGGATTTCTTTTGTCGGAATTTTACCCATGCTTTGAACGTGTTGCAACACCGTACGGACGCGCCAAGAATGGAATGCCTTTATTTCTGCATCCAGAAATCTGTTTGCCGGTGTGGAGCCGCCACGCAGGATCTCCGACCAGGCAGATGTTTGCTTCATATCGGGAACTTTAAAGGTTTAGGGGCTCATTCACTAAATTAGGAAATTGGAAGAATTGCTTGACTAGTTTTACATCGTTTAGTTCCGAACAGTAGAATCGGGGGGGGGGGAAAGAATTCTCCACTGAGACTGGGGGGGGGCGGGGGGGTTTCATTCAAAGAGAGCTGAATTGGCCACCGAACAGTGAGTTTCCCGTACGGTGTAATTTCGTGGCCATTCGGCTATTTAAAAAGCTGGTGATCCGCCAAATATTAATGAATTGCCAGTGTGGTGTGAATGAATTTTTTTTTTTTTTTTTTTTGGTGGTTTCATTCGACCAGTTTAATGTAAAAAAAAATCCCCGTTTTTATTAAATGTTCTTTTCATTTGTAGCATTAAGTCTTTTATTTAATTTATAGGGATTTTTCAGCAAAAATTTTTATTCCGATATTTTTTTTCTCTAAAACGTAGTTCGCCGAAGTAAAACAACCATTATTTCTGTGAAAGCGCTGCTTAGTGAATATGCCCTTTAGAAAGCAATGTGCCTGTGCGCGCGGTGACCTTGTTCCATACTATGCTGGTGATATGGGGTTTTTCCCTGGTTATATGGCTTGGATTTATCACTTGGTTTATCACCTCCACCTGCAGCGTACACAATGCCCGGCGTATCATAACCTGACGGCGGAATGATGGCTTTTATTCCCAGCAATAAAGTCTCCGCTTTCCTTCTTCCACAACCAGGTTATATTCCACTTTGTCAAGCATTTAATAAGCCAACAGGTGTATACATTGTGTGCACGCAGCGATGTGCGCCGCCTCCTCCTCGGCTTTATTTAACCCCCAGCAGTAGTGATGGCTAGCCTTGGAGCACCACTTTTCGAACTAAATGTCCCATGATGCTCAGCCACCCTTAAAGGCACATTGTAGTATTTATGGAACGCAGGTTCCTGTAAATTGCATTGCAGCGCTTGGCAGGAGTCCGCGCAGTGACTGATCTGGTAGGGAAAGCGCAAGCTTTTAGGTCAGAGCGGAGAAGTCCGCAGACTTTTTTCTTTCATAAGGGGATAACTCGCTAAATGTGGGATGTAAATAATGGGCTGGGAATGAGGAAAGGGCTTGTTTTAACCTGGAGGATTGATTTAGTGACGGATCCGAAACCACTAGAGCATGGGTAGCAATTCTAGATATTTTGGAACTACAACTCCCATAATGCTCAGCTGCTCATTAGCTTTGCTGAACCCCTTGGGAAATGTAGCTTCAAAACATCCAAAGGGCCTGGATTGCTGACTTTTATGTGCCAGAGCAGGGACTCAACTTTGCCTGCCCCCAGATGTCTATTGCCTACAATTCCCAGAATTCTTTGAATGCAAAAGATGGGCAGAGAATCATGGGAGTTGTAGTTCAGTAACATCTCGAAGGCCAGAGTTTGCGATCACTTGCACTAGAACAGGAATCTCAAACTCCGGCCCCCCAGATGTCTAGTGCCTAACATTCCCAGAATCCTTTGAATTCAATAGCTGGGCAGAGAATCATGGGAGTTGTAGTTCAGTAACATCTCGAAGGCCAGAGTTTGCGATCACTTGCACTAGAACAGGAATCTCAAACTCCGGCCCCCCAGATGTCTAGTGCCTAACATTCCCAGAATCCTTTGAATTCAATAGCTGGGCAGAGAATCATGGGAGTTGTAGTTCAGTAACATCTCGAAGGCCAGAGTTTGCAATCACTTGCACTAGAACAGGAATCTCAAACTCCGCCCCCCAGATGTCTAGTGCCTAACATTCCCAGAATCCTTTGAATTCAATAGCTGGGCAGAGAATCATGGGAGTTGTAGTTCAGTAACATCTCGAAGGCCAGAGTTTGCGATCACTTGCACTAGAACAGGAATCTCAACTCCGGCCCCCCAGATGTCTAGTGCCTAACATTCCCAGAATCCTTTGAATTCAATAGCTGGGCAGAGAATCATGGGAGTTGTAGTTCAGTAACATCTCG
Organism: Leptobrachium leishanense; assembly: GCA_009667805.1. NCBI lineage: Eukaryota > Metazoa > Chordata > Amphibia > Anura > Megophryidae > Leptobrachium > Leptobrachium leishanense. The sequence continues at coordinate 142,919,104 of CM019071.1, forward strand.
AAGGCCAGAGTTTGCAATCACTTGCACTAGAACAGGAATCTCAAACTCCGGCCCCCCAGATGTCTAGTGCCTAACATTCCCAGAATCCTTTGAATTCAATAGCTGGGCAGAGAATCACGGGAGTTGTAGTTCAGTAACATCTCGAGGAGCAGAGTTTGCAATTTGCTTGCACTCTGCCGCCCCCCTCCCCTTGAGGTTGGTGGTCTAAAACGCCTAGAAGTGTTTGATTGCAATAGATGGCCAGAGAATCATGGGAGTTGTAGTTCAAAAACAACAGGGGTGTGCAGAGATTAAGATTCCTTGAGCTAGAACAGGGGTCTCCAATCATGGCCTTCCGCATGTTTTGGAAACTACATCTCCCATGATGCTCACGGGGAAATGTAGTTCCAAAACATCTGGGGGGGGCAAGGTTGGAGACTGCTGAGCTAGAATGCTTCCTGGGAAGCAGAGCATCCTGGGACTGGTAGTCCTGACACATCTGGGCAGCCATTGTTGGAGTCGGCTGTTTTGCAGCCCTCCGCATGGTTTCTAGTTATACGTCATCACACCCCACCCTTTGTATACATGTATTACATACGCCCCTTTTTGGGCGTAACCTCTTAGATTAATCAGAATGATTATTATGTTTCTCGACCCGAAACAATGTTTCCGCTTCACTTCCTCCTGTCTTTCATGGATCTCAAACTCCAGCCAATCCCCCCCCCTCCAGATGTTTCTAAACTACAACTCCCATTATTCTCTTGCTGTGTACTGCATTCAAAGAATTCTGGGACTTGTAGGCCATCAACATCTGGGCTGCCAGAGTCCACGACCCTGGCCCTCCGGATGTTTTTGAACTACATTTCCCCCTGGAGTTCAGCAATGAGTGTCTGAGCATCATGGGAGATGTAGTTCCAAAACAGACCTGTGCTCTGGAAGCGTGGCTGTGGTTCACGTAGCTCCTGAATCTATTCTGTGTGGTTTTATGATTTTGTGCTGTGACGAACGCGTGGGATGCTGCTATTTTAGATTTTTTTTTTTTATCTTGGCTTTATTTCCAAGCGGCAGCGCGAGAGGCTCCGCTCAAAAACGGCAACTGACCAAAACACAAGACTTGCCGGCTTTTCGGTCATAAATTTACAAAACTGGAAAACCAAGCGTGAACTGTAGAATTTTGTCAATTTGGATCTGAAATCTGAAGTTTTCCGGGTAGATTTCCTAGGAGGGCAAAAAGTATCGACGTATCCAGTCTGTATATTTATTTATTAATTACTTTATGCCGGCTGAGTATCCCTAATGCGCCATTCCAAAGTCACAAAGTGTCTGTCTGTCTATCCGTCCGTCTATCTGCTGTTATACCCGTCTGTCTTTTTATCTATATCTATTTAATACTCTAAATGCTCCATCTATCCCTCTATCCAGGGCCGGATTAACATAGGGGCTGACGGAGCAGCAGCTCCAGGCCCATGCCACAGAATAGGCCCAGAGCAGTGCCGGACTGGCCTACCGGGATACCGGGAGGAATCCCGGTAGGCTGCTTAAACTTCGGGGCCGGTTTTATTTTTTCCTTTTTTTTTTTTTTATTGAAACTGACGACCCGCGGGCATGGGCGTCCACAGGTTGGCGTCCACAGGTTGGGGCAAGGGGGGGCACCTCCCCAGGCTCCAGCATCCAAGCAGAGGCAGGCAGCCCGGGACTACGGACCCGGGACTACGACCACCTCTTCAAGCTGCTCCTTATCAGAAACAGCGGTGAGTTCGGGAACTCAGGGCAGTGGTTGTTTGAGGAGAAGGGGGGAGAGAGAGGCCTGTCATTTACAGACAGAGAGGAGTTATGAACAAACAAGCACACAACTTGTGTGCTTGTTGTTTGTTCATAACTTCTCTCTGTCTGTAAATTATTTGAAAATCAGGAATTAAAGATAAAAAAACACCCACAATACTGTATAGCTCTGTGTCATACACTCACACACACCGCACATTACTGTATAGCTCTGCGATACCCTCAACACACACCGCACATTACTGTATAGCTCTGCAATACCCTCAACACACACCGCACATTACTGTATTGCCCTGTGATGCCCTCAAAACACACCGCACATTACTGTATAGCTCTGCGATGCCCTCAACACACACCGCACATTACTGTATAGCTCTGTGATACCCTCAAAACACACCGCACATTACTGTACAGCTCTGCGATACCCTCAACACACACCGCACATTACTGTATTGCTCTGCGATGCCCTCAAAACACACCGCACATTACTGTATAGCTCTGCGATACCCTCAACACACACCGCACATTACTGTATAGCTCTGCAATACCCTCAACACACACCGCACATTACTGTATTGCTCTGTGATGCCCTCAAAACACACCGCACATTACTGTATAGCTCTGCGATGCCCTCAACACACACCGCACATTACTGTATAGCTCTGTGATACCCTCAAAACACACCGCACATTACTGTACAGCTCTGCGATACCCTCAACACACACCGCACATTACTGTATTGCTCTGCGATGCCCTCAAAACACACCGCACATTACTGTATAGCTCTGCGATACCCTCAACACACACCGCACATTACTGTATTGCTCTGCGATGCCCTCAAAACACACCGCACATTACTGTATAGCTCTGCGATACCCTCAACACACACCGCACATTACTGTATTGCTCTGTGATACCCTCAAAACACACCGCACATTACTGTATAGCTCTGCGATGCCCTCAACACACACCGCACATTACTGTACAGCTCTGCGATGCCCTCAACACACACCGCACATTACTGTACAGCTCTGCGATGCCCTCAAAACAGTCCACACCGCACATTACTGGGGCTGGTAGGAAATTATTTCCAGGGCTGGTTTTTATCCCCAGTCCGGCCCTGGCCCAGAGAAAGGGTAACGTTCAGGGTTATTCAAAGAGATCCGAATTGCTGGCGAAAGGTTACCGAACAGTGAAATTCAGCGTACGGTTAGCTTTCCTGGCCATTCGGCTATTCAGAGAGCAGGCAGTTCGCCAAATGTTGGCGAATTGGCTGCACATACGGTGCCTGTTCGGTGCCTGTTCGAGGGCAGTGAAATCCCCACAGAGAAGCAATGCTTCGGCTAGTCAGAGAACACAAAACAGCAGGGAAGGCAATTGCCACCCGCCGTCCCTTTTAAGCCGTGGTAGAAATGGCGTCGTCGAGTCGTGTTGATGCACTTCCAAAAGTTACCTGCCCGAAATCACCCCGATGCCCTCCTTGTCGAGGACTACAGAGCTGGAGATCTGATCTGCTCAGAGTGCGGATTAGTAGTAGGTGATCGGGTTATTGATGTCGGGTCTGAATGGAGAACATTTAGTAACGACAAAAGCCACAAAGGATCCATCTCGAGTCGGAGATACTCAGAATCCCCTGTTGAGTGGAGGAGACTTGTCCACGATGATTGGAAAGGGTACTGGTTCAGCAAGTTTTGATGAATTTGGAAACAATAAGTACCAGAATCGTAGGACCATGAGCAGCTCTGACCGAGCAATGATGAATGCGTTTAAAGAAATAACAAACACGTCAGACAGGATCAACCTCCCTCGTAATATAGTGGATCGTACTAATAACTAATAATAATCACAGGCATCTGCAGAGAAGCGCACACAAAAAGAAATTGGTGACATTGCAGGAGTGGCTGATGTGACAATCCGGCAGTCTTACAGATTAATCTATCCACGAGCCCCAGACTTGTTTCCTGCCGACTTCAAGTTCGACACTTCTGTTGATAAGCTGCCCCAGCTTTGAACCGTTGCGGTTCTAGAATATATAACTGTGTGCACACAGATTTATTTTAAGTGTGTAATAAAAAGCCTCAAAATACAATTGGAGAATACTCTGCGACAGCTTGTGATTAATGAACCACATTCCAAGACTGGTATTTCATTTGTACATAGTTGCGTATTTAATATCAGATTTTTTTTTTTTTTTAATTGCTCCTCTACATTAAACACCGTGTTTAAGTATGCCTCGCCCTAAATTCCTGCTAAAGCATATTCCATAAGGCATTACTGTCAGTGGCGTAGCGTGGGTTGTCAGCGCCCGGGGCAAGGCAAGAATTGTGCGCCCCCCCAACCTGTCCACATGGTAACACACCATGATTCCCTTCTACCAGTAGTGTATTGACCCCGTTACCCCACAAGCACAAGTATTGTAGATTAACAAAATACTGATATAATAAAAAATGAAAACACACATGCCCCCCCACGCTATGCCACTGCTACCAGTCACCCTGTTCCAGTATACCCTAGCATAGTTCCACTCTCACACTATACCCAGTCACTCTCTCCAAGTACCCCCCAGTCACTCTCTCCCAGTACCCCAGTCACTCCCAGTAACCACTAGTCACTCCCAGTAACCCCCAGTTACTCCCAGTATCCCCCAGTCACTCTCTCTCTCCCAGTAACCCCCAGTCACTCCCAGTATCCCCCAGTCACTCTCTCTCTCCCAGTAACCCCCAGTCTCTCTCTCAATCTTTCTCCAAGTACTCCCACTTTCTCCCAGTACCCCAGTCACTCTCTCTCTCTATCCAAGTATCTCCAGTCACTTTCTCCCAGTATTCCCAGTCATTCTCTCCCTGAACCTCCAGTCACTGTCTCCCTGTACCCCTCGCCGTGTGTTGGTCACGCTGCTCTGGTGTCACACAGTGTTGCCTACCTGTGTGGAGTTGCTGGTGGCCTGGGTGGGGGCTGTCCAGGGGGCTTAGTGGAGACCGAATTTTAAATTGTGCTGCAGGGCAGGTGTCTCCCTCCCTCCTCCCTGGTCAGCAGCTGCAGGGCTGCCAGTTGCAGAGGGCTGGAACAGTGCTTCAAGGGGGGTTGACATGTGTGGTACAGGGTGTTCCGTTGAATAATGCTGCGCTGCTTCACGTGACTCATGTCGGCGTTAAGAAGGAGTCAGGACAGGGCCAGAATTTTCTGTCCTGGTCCTCCCATCTGGATGCTGAGTGCTAAGTCACTGCGGGCGCTGCAAAACTGGCGGACACCTTGCTGATCCCTGCTGGAAAATACTAGTGGTTCAAATTTCTTTTGAAATTTTGCGCCCCCTAAGAAAATTGCGCCCGGGGCGACCGCCCCTCGAGGCACCCCCCCACGCTACGCCACTGATTACTGTAATGCCATGGATCAATCCTGCAACAAACTTAGGGGAAAAAATCCTAGATTTGGTTATTGGCCTTTAGGCTGGGGTCAGACCAGCGCATTTTTAACGTGCGTTCTGACGCACATAATCACGGCCGCACTAGCAGCAAATGACGGGCAATGATGGCCAATATACGAAGTATGGCCGCACGAAAGTCCGGCTGCGCAACGCAAGTGGAAAATGAACGCATTTTTTCGAGAACGCAGAACCCCTAGTACGGACGTACAGAGTGCGCTGCGCCCGCTAGCGGTGTGTGTGTGTGATTAGGAGACGTCAGACCCTGCTAATGTCCGGCCAACATAACGTCCAGACGCAAAAAGTTTCCTGGTTTGGATTCGTAAACATCACGCACGAAAATGCGCATCGTATGACCGTTTTCGCATATTCCGTGAAAAAATACGTCAGTGCTTTCGGACGCACTTTTTTACGTTCGCGTGTAAAAATGCTTTCGTTTGACCCTAGCCTTAAAGCGATAAAGGCCGCAGCTTGTAATTAAAATCCTGGTATTTAATTTGGACATTTTTACTGTATTGTACCACTGTTTACAGTGGACTTGTATTTTTGTGTACATGTTTTTATGTGTGGAGTACCTTTTTTCTTTTCTATTTAATATATACTTTAAGTCATATGGCCCACTTTGAGCCTTGGTTCGTTTTGATCACAAACTGAATCCTTCTGGAAGCTGATGTTTAATCCAGCAGTAGCTTGCTTCAAATTGCAATCAATCTGTGAAAAGGGGATGTAAACTCTTTTTGACTTTGTATGGTTTTGTATACTACTTAGAACACTGCGTTGATTAAAGATTTTGCAAGTCAAAAAAAAAAAAAAAACAGCAGGGAAAAGTTGCCGAATTGCCCTGTCATTCGGTGGTTTCATTCGACAGGTTTATTCAGGCGAATCCCATAGGCTTCAATGTTAAAAATATTCCCATTTTAATTCAATATCTAATAAACCGTTGATTATAATATTCTGCAGTAAAGAGTCTCTTTATTTATAGATTTTTTAGGATCTTTAAGGATTGTTTTTGCAAAAATTATTTTCCCTTTTTGTTTTGTTTTTTTTAATAGTTTTTTTCTTTTTTCTGTAACAGCCCTTTTTATTATCATTCATTGGATCTTATATGTAAATTTCAGACATTTTCGTTCAGTAGTTTCTTTGCAAACAGCGTTTCACTTTTCAAACATTCATACAAACTGTTTTGTTTTTTTCTTCCCTCAATTCGTCTGCGGTGTCGGCTTTTTCCAGTGGCTGTAATCGGCTCCTGCTTGGGTTTCTCCGGCGTGTTCTGTGGGGTTAAGATGTTTTTGCAGGTTTCAGTGTGCGTTCGTCGGGTTTGCGGCGGCTTTTCCCTGC
>CM019071.1:142930620-142988141 GCA_009667805.1 Leptobrachium leishanense
CCGTCCGTCTCTCTCTCTATCCGTCCGTCTCTCTCTCTAGCCGTCCGTCTCTCTATCTATCCATCCGTCTCTCTCTCTATCCGTCCGTCTCTCTATCCGTCTGTCCGTCTCTCTCTCTATCCGTCGTCTCTCTATCCGTCCGTCTCTCTATCCGTCCGTCTCTCTATGCGGTCTGTCTCTTCTATCTATCCGTCCGTCGCTCTCTCTCTATCCGTCGTCTCTCTTCTATCCGTCCGTCTCTCTCTCTCTATCGTCCGTCTCTCTCTCTATCCGTCTGTCTCTCTCTCTAGCCGTCGTCTCTCTACTCTCCATTCCGTCTCTCTCTCTATCCGTCCGTCTCTCTCTCTATCCGTCCGTCTCTCTCTCTATCCGTCCGTCTCTCTCTCTATCGTCCGTCTCTCTCTCCTATCCGTCCGTCTCTCTCTCTATTCGTCGTCTCTCTCTCTAGCCGTCCGTCTCTATCTATCATCCATCCGTCTCTCTCTCTATCCGTCCGTCTCTCTATCGCGTCTGTCCGTCTCTCTCTCTATCCGTCCATCTCTCTATCCGTCTGTCTCTCTCTCTCTATCTGTCCGTCTCTCTCTCTATCCGTCCATCTCTCTCTCTATCTGTCCGTCTCTCTCTCTATCCGTCCGTCTCTCTCTCTAGCCGTCCGTCTCTCTATCTATCCATCCGTCTCTCTCTCTATCCGTCCGTCTCTCTATCCGTCTGTCCGTCTCTCTCTCTATCCGTCCATCTCTCTCTCTAGCTGTCCGTCTCTCTCTCTAGCCGTCCGTCTCTCTCTATCCATTTGTCTGTCTCTCTATCCATCCGTCTCTCTCTCTATCCGTCCATCTCTCTATCCGTCTGTCTCTCTCTCTATCCGTCTGTCTCTCTCTCTATCCGTCCGTCTCTCTCTCTATCCGTCCGTCTCTCTCTCTATCCGTCCATCTCTCTCTCTATCCGTCCGTCTCTCTCTCTATCCGTCCGTCTCTCTCTAGCCGTCCGTCTCTCTATCTATCCATCCGTCTCTCTCTCTATCCGTCCGTCTCTCTATCCGTCTGTCCGTCTCTCTCTCTATCCGTCCATCTCTCTCTCTAGCTGTCCGTCTCTCTCTCTAGCCGTCCGTCTCTCTCTCTCTATCCATTTGTCTGTCTCTCTATCCATCCGTCTCTCTCTCTCTCCGTCCGTCTCTCTCTCTCTATCCGTCCGTCTCTCTCTCTCCGTCTCTGTCCGTCTATCCATCCGTCCATCTCTCTATCCGTCCGTCTCTCTATCCGTCTGTCCGTCTCTCTCTCTATCCGTCCGTCTCTCTCTCTATCCGTCCGTCTCTCTCTCTATCCGTCCGTCTCTCTCTCTCTCCGTCTCTCTCTGTCTGTCCGTCTCTCTATCTATCCATCCGTCTCTCTCTCTATCCGTCCGTCTCTCTATCCGTCTGTCCGTCTCTCTCTCTATCCGTCCATCTCTCTCTCTAGCTGTCCGTCTCTCTCTCTAGCCGTCCGTCTCTCTCTCTCTATCCATTTGTCTGTCTCTCTATCCATCCGTCTCTCTCTCTATCCGTCCGTCTCTCTCTATCCGTCCGTCTCTCTCTCTATCCGTCCGTCTCTCTATCCGTCCGTCTCTCTCTCTATCCGTCCATCTCTCTCTCTATCCGTCCGTCTCTCTGTCTCTCTATCTATCCATCCGTCTCTCTCTCTATCCGTCCGTCTCTCTCTCTCTCTATCCGTCCGTCTCTCTCTCTAGCTGTCCGTCTCTCTCTAGCCGTCCGTCTCTCTCTCTAGCCGTCCGTCTCTCTATCATCCGTCTCTCTCTCTATCCGTCCGTCTCTCTCTCTCCGTCTCTGTCTGTCCGTCTATCCGTCCGTCCATCTCTCTATCCGTCCGTCTCTCTATCCGTCTGTCCGTCTCTCTCTCTATCCGTCCGTCTCTCTCTCTATCCGTCCGTCTCTCTCTCTATCCGTCCGTCTCTCTCTCTATCCGTCCGTCTCTCTCTCTCCGTCTCTCTCTGTCTGTCCGTCTGTCTCTCTATCCGTTCGTCCATCTCTCTATCCGTCCGTCTCTCTGTCCCTCTATCTAATATGACACCACCAGTGTAAAATCCCACCGCTGACCTCATGTGACGGGGGCGAAATGAGTAAAACCCTGTATATATGCTCTTCAAGCTGTGTATAAGGTGTGAAGCATAAATGATTGTTGTGTTTAGACTCGGGTCCCCGAGATATCTCATTATTATTATATGCAAATATCCCAAAATCCCCCCAAAATCTGCAGCATCCTGTCCTGAGCGTTTCAGATAAGCGAGACTCGGCCTGAGATGAAATAAACCAAACCTTGAACTTCACCATCAATAACTTTATTCTGGTGGGGGGGGGGGGGTTTGGAAGTTTCTCTCCTCGGTGAAATAAAGCTGCTCGATTCAATGTTTCCCTGAACACGCGTCCCCCCTAAAGTGCTGAGAAGCACATGAAAGCTGCTGCCCTGCAGTATCTAGAATTCACACGCCGCAGGAGGGCAACCAGTTCACCAATTGGTGATTCTCCCACTACACCCTGATGGGATTCCCCTCCTGCGGCGCATGAAGTCTACGTATTGCAGGGCAGTGCTTTCACGTGATGCCCACCGGCGCGTCCAGGAGAACCCGTCGCATCCGTCAGTCCTGCAGGAGTGAAACGAGTCTCTCGCATGTGTAACCCCTGTGACTAAGGCCCCGTTCACACTGTGCGTTTTATCGCGCGGATTTTGTCGCGACGTCGCACTGTGTAGCTTCTCCAATGCATTTCAATGGAGCTGTTCACATCTTGCTGCGCGATGTCGCGCGTCGCAGTAGCATGTCGCTGGTACATGACCCTTTTTTTGCGATTTGCTATCTGCGATTTGTATTGGTGGTGCTTTGCAAAAACTGCGACGTCGTGCGACATTATCGCACTATGTCACAAATGTGAAGATCGCGCGGAAAATCGTGCGATTTTTCAAATCGCACAGTGTGAACGGGGCCTAAAGGGTTAAATTGTGCAGGAAATTAATTAATGAGCCGTGCTTACGGCTCTGTGGGTTGATCTCTGCTCAGACGAGGAAGTCATTTCCATACGGCGTCCTCCTCGCTCCACCCACCCCACCCCATCGCCTGTGCAGCACGGCTGCCGTTTGCCCTTTTCCCCTTTTTTTTAACTATATAATTCTTTATTTTGTCGTTGTATCAGTCTGCGCCGCCGGCGTCACATGAGACGGAAGGGAACACATCTGGACACCTGAAGTCCAAGCGCCGCAGGATCAAGGTCAGTGGGATTCTTTTTGTAGTTCTCACAGGAATCATCCTGAGCTCCCCGTCACCCTGAGCCCCCCCATCTCCCCGTCACCCTGAGCCCCCCCCCCAATCTCCACGTCAGGTTGAGCCCGCGGGGGGGCCGCTTCCTCTATGGAAAAACAAATGTGCTTTTTTTTCCCAACAATTCCTTTAATCAAGATCATTGATCTCAAACTCTGCCACCGTCCGTCCCTCCCAGATGTTTCTGAACTACAACTCCCATGATTCCCCCAGCCACCTGTCGCATTGAAAGAATTCTGGGAATTGTAGGCATTGTTATCTGGCGAGGCCGTGAGTTTGACAGCCCTGATCTATGTCATGAGAGACCTAGCAATATCCACTCTGATACCCTGACTGCTGCAGGAACACAACTCCCATAATCCCCTACTCTGCATACGTAATGTATCATAAAGCGTCGTAAAGGACTGGAGACCAGGATATATGTATACTTACTGTATGACATCACGACCGAGCAGGGCCAATATATTATATCAATAAAAATGTCATTTAGAAGAAGAACAAGATTTATACAGCATTTATTATAGTTTACAGACTCACTGCTGGGAGGTTTATTACTGTGCAGCTCTGTTATACACCCGCACACCCAGAATATATGGAGGAGCCCCTAAAAAGACACCCTGAATATATGGAGGAGCCCCTAAAAAGACACCCTGAATATATGGAGGAGCCCCTAAAAACACACAAACACACCGAAAATATATGGATGAGCCCCTAAAAAGACACCCGCACACCCTGAATTTATAGAGGAGCCCTTAAAAAGACACCCGCGCACCCTGAATATATGGAGGAGCCCTTAAAAAGTCACCCGCAAACCCTGAATATATGGAGGAACCCCTAAAAAGACTCCCGCACACCTTGAATATAAGATGGAGCCCCCAAAAAGACACCCGCACACCCTGAATATATGGAGGAACCCCTAAAAAGACACCCGCACCCTGAATTTATGGAGGAGCCCCTAAAAAGACACCCACACCCTGAATATATGGAGGAACCCCTAAAAAGACATCCACACCCTGAGTATATGGAAGAGCCCCTAAAAACACACCCACACACCCTGAATATATGGGGGAGCTCCTAAAAAGACATCCACACCCTGAATATATGGAGGAGCCCCTAAAAAGACACCCGCACACCCTGAATATATGGAGGAGCCCCTAAAACACACCCACACACCCTGAATATATGGAGGAGCCCCTAAAAAGACACCCGCACACCCTGAATATATGGAGGAGCCCCTAAAAAGACACCCACACACCCTGAATATATGGAGGAGCCCCTAAATTAAAAGGCCACCAGGAGAGAAAAGGCAATAAAGGGGTTATCCCTCTCCAATACGGGCACTTATTAGGTTTGTGTGACGGAAACCCGCTCCTTCCGCCTGTCCTGGCTCTCCAGACACCCCCTTACCAAGATCAGCCCGGCCGCTGGGTTGCTCGAAACTCAGGGCCTCGAGCAGCCTGATCTGTAGCTCCAGACCTGCTTGGTCTGACCCTCTGCCTCTTTGAATTTCCAGAAGGCCGCTCTGTGCCTTCTGGGGATGATTGTGGGTACCCTGAATGAGACACCAAACAAGCTGTATGTTCAAACAGGATTCTGACTTTTATTGAACGGGGTAACTAAGGTCACCGGCACAAGGGGTTGGAAGGATGGGCAGAGACTGACTGTGCTCTGCCCTGTAGTCAGTGCTTCTGCTGGGGGGATTGACACAGGGATAGGGTCCACTCCCCGTTAGGATACCCGCTGCCGGAGAAGCGGCTCCCAGAGATCACCTTCCAGACTCTCCAGACTTACATTAGTGTGTGGGCAGAGGCCAGCGGCGCTCTGCCCCGTAGCCAGTACTTCTGCTGGGGGTTGGAGACAAGGGTAGTGTCCGCTGGTGGGGACGGGGGGAGGGCTTCCACCACTCGCGGTGGAGATGGAGTGGGCCATCCGGACCCGTCCGACGATTGCTCAGGCATGGCTTGGGCAGCCCCAGACTCATCCTGGCAATTTAGCACCTGCAGTGCTTGGTGCAACATCGCCGCTTCCTCTATGGCGGGCAGGACGGGAAAACACAGGAGCACCTCCGACTCCATTTCCTCAGGTTCCTCTGCCCCATCCAGACTGTCCACTCCTTCTGCCAGACAGTACCAGGCCTCTGTCACCGCCATATCCAGGCCTTTAAGCTCCCTCAGCCATCCTTGGCTGGGAGCACATTGGGGCCAATCTGGGCCATCTGCCCCACATCCCCACAACTCTTCAGTAGGGACTTCAGCTTCACCCACTGGCGTTGTAACGTGGGGGCGGGGGGTGCGGCCCGCACCAGGTGACACCCGACTTTAGGGTGACACCGACACCCTAAGGGCGGGTGTCTCACCCTCCACCGCGTATTCGCTCCCTGCGAGCATCCGAAGCATGCAGCTTCGGCGCTCGCCTGGAGGAAACACGTCACCAGCCAATCGCGGCTGGTCACGTGGCTCCCCCAGGCGAGCGCCCAAGCTACGCGCCGCCGGACGCTCAGAGGGAGCGAACATGCGGCGGAGGTGAGCTGGGGTATATCCATGAGGAGCTGGGGCAGTATCCATCTGCTGCATCTGCTGGGACAGTATCCATGAGCTGGGGCATTATCCATGAGGTGCTGGGGCATATCCATGAGGTGCTGGGGCATATCCATGAGGTGCTGGGGCATATCCATGAGGTGCTGGGGCATATCCATGAGGTGCTGGGGCATATCCATGAGGTGCTGGGGCATATCCATGAGCTGGGGCATTATCCATGAGCTGGGGGCATTATCCATGTGCTGGGGCAGTATATCCATGTGCTGGGGCAGTAATTCCATGTGCTGGGGCAGTAATGCCATGTGCTGGGGCAGTAATTCCATGTGCTGGGGCAGTATATCCATGTGCTGGGGCAGTACATCCATGTGCTGGGGCAGTACATCCATGTGCTGGGGCAGTATATCCATGTGCTGGGGCAGTATATCCATGAGCTGGGGCAGTATATCCATGAGCTGGGGCAGTATCCATGAGCTGGGGCAGTATATCCATGAGCTGGGGCAGTATATCCATGAGCTGGGGCAGTATATCCATGAGCTGGGGCAGTAATTCCATGTGCTGGGGCAGTATATCCATGAGAGGAGCTGGGGCAAAATCCATGAGAGGAGCTGGGGCATTATCAATTAGAGCAGCTGGGGCAGTATATCCTTGAGCTGGGACAGTATATCCATGAGCTGGGGCAGTATATCCATGTGCTGGGGCATATCCATGTGCTGGGGCAATATCCATGTGCTGGGGCAATATCCATGTGCTGGGGCAATATCCATGAGCTGGGGCATATCCATGAGCTGGGGCAAAATCAATGAGAGCAGCTGGGGCATTATCAATGAGAGGAGCTGGGGCAGTATATCCATGAGAGGAGCTGGGGCATTATCAATGAGAGGAGCTGGGGCAGTATATCCATGAGAGGAGCTGGGGCAGTATATCCTTGAGAGGAGCTGGGGCAGTATATCCATGAGAGGAGCTGGGGCAATATCCATGAGTGCTGGGGGCATATCTATGAGAGCTGGGGCAATATATCCATGTGTGAGCTGGTCTGGGGCAATATATCCATGTGTGAGCTGAGGCGCAATATATCCATATGTGAGCTGAGGCGCAATATATCCATATGTGAGCTGAGGCGCAATATATCCATATGTGAGCTGAGGCGCAATATATCCATATGTGAGCTGAGGCGCAATATATCCATATGTGAGCTGAGGCGCAATATATCCATATGTGAGCTGAGGCGCAATATATCCATATGTGAGCTGAGGCGCAATATATCCATATGTGAGCTGAGGTGCAATATATCCATATGTGAGCTGAGGCGCAATATATATCCATGGGTGAGCTGCTGGGGGCAATATATAACTGTGAACTGGGGCAATATATATCCATGGGTGAGCTGCTGGGGAAAATATATAACTGTGAACTGGGGCAATATATATCCATGGGTGAGCTGCTGGGGAAAATATATATCCAGAGCTGCTGGGGGCAATATATATCCATGTGTGCTTTCACTGCCTTCGAACAGGCAACGTACTTGCTGGCAGCTGGCAAAAAGTTGTGTGAGCATATGAGAGAGCTCCACAGCAATAAACCTCACAGTAATGTGAGCTGTGTGTATGAGCATTCAGTGTTATATGGGAGTACTGATTTAGGAGTAAGAGTAGTTAAAAAATCTGTAAAACTCGGGGGGTGACACCATAAGTTACCGCACCGGGTGACACCAACCCTAGTGACGCCACTGGCTTCACCCAATGTCTCAAGACAGTCCTCCTCTAAAAGTGCCCAACCATCCTGCTGGGTCACACCGGTGGAGACCGCTGTCTCTTCCACCTTCATCTGCCAGCGGTCCTCTTGTTCTTGACAGTAGAGGCCAGAGGCATGCTGCGCCGTGGTACGCACTTCGGTCGGCACCAAATCATTGTCCCAATCCAGAGGCTCCAGGGCCTCAGACTGCCTCAGCCTACCTCGCAGCTCTGCCACCCGGAGTTTGTGCTGCCGCTCACGCTCCCTCGCCTGACGATCCAGCTCTCTTTCACGCTGGGCATCGGACGTATCGCTCCCATACAGGGCCATTCGTCGCCGGACCCTCTGCTGGAATAGTTCCTCAGCTGACCGGGGTCTAGTGTCACAGTTCCTTTGGTCCATTTCGGTCAGCTCGCTGATTAGGGAATCTTTGTCCTTGGATCCGGTGATCCCTACTCGTCTCTCCAGCAGGTCCCTCAGAGTGTCCCGCTTGCAGGCTGCATAGTTGGCCATCTCGGGGTGCTTTGGTATTCGAAAGCCTCAATCCACACCGCTGCCAGCCAATGTGACGGGAACCTCACTCCTTCCGCCTGTCCTGGCTCTCCAGACACCCCCTTACTGATCAGCCCGGCCACTGAGTTGCTCGGAACTCAGTGCCTCGAGCAGCTTGATCTGTAGCTCTAGACCTGCTTGATCTGATCCTCTGCCCCTTTGAATTTACAGAAGGTCGCTCTGTGCCTTCTGGGGGTGATCGTGGGTACCCTGAATGAGACACCAGACAAGCTGTATGTTCAAACAGGATTCTGAGTTTTATTGAAAAATTCCATTATTTATGCTGAGGTCCAACAGGTATAATTTACATAAACCAGACCACTGGGAGATGAACTCTGATTACATTAGGTCATTTAGAATTTTACAGTAAACATTCCTTAGCATGCAGTTATCACACACATTTGCATAATCTATTGTTCCAATAGATCAGATTAAAGTCAAACACTGCCCCAGACGCATGACTCCTTAAAGAGACAAAGAGCAAAGTCCAAAGTAATCACACATTACTCAAACATTCCACACAAAAGAGGGCATTGAAAATAACTTCAGGTGGAATCTTCAAAACACATCTCCAAGTGCCCATTCACATACAGTAATAGAAGTACATTTAAAACTAAAGCTAAGTGATTTACAATACATTTAAAATCCCACCACACAATATAAATGAACATAAAGTCTTTCCCAAAGTATAGGTCTTTTGGGGTTTTTGCCAGGAAAATATAAGTCTTGGGGTTTGAAGCGGGGAGCACTATATCAGTTCTATGACCGTTTGTAGTTAGTATTCTATGAGACCCCCTTTATTTAGTGAATGTGAGTGGGAGGTTGTAGAGCACCCGGTTCTAGGTGGAGGTTGTGGAGCGCCCGGTTTTAGGTGGAGGTTGTGGAGCACCTGGCTCTGGGTGGAGGTTGTGGAGCGCCCGGCTCTGGGTGGAGGTTGTGGAGCGCCCGGCTCTGGGTGGAGGTTGTGGAGCGTCCGGCTCTGGGTGGAGGTTTTGGAGCGCCCGGCTCTGTGTGGAGGTTGTGGAGCGCCCGGCTCTGGGTGGAGGTTGTGGAGCGCCCGGCTCTGGGTGGAGGTTGTGGTGCGCCCGGCTCTGGGTGGAGGTTGTGGTGCGCCCGGCTCTGGGTGGAGGTTGTGGAGCGCCTGGCTCTGGGTGGAGGCTGTGGAGCGCCCGGCTCTGGGTGGAGGTTGTGGAGCGCCCGGCTTCGGTTCGGCTCGTTTTTCGTGTACATTTTTTTTTTTTCGGAATATCGACCATTTTTCGTGTTTTCGGGTCACTTTGCTCGTTTTTTGTATCGACTTTTCGGAAATTTCGGAAATTTTCGTTTTTTCGGAACGTCTGTTCTCCTCGTTTCAAAGTGTCTACGATAATTCTGGCGATTCTATCGTCCTTTTTTTCTTATGAATAATTGAATATACATTTCACAACTTTATTTAATCATATTAAAATGGTATGAAAGCCAAGGAACAAAAAAAATGAACAAAACGATTTAAAAAACGCTAAACTGACCCGAATGCCACAAGAAACAAGTGATACGCATTTACAAATACAAAATTTACAGAATCAGCGATATAACCGATAATAGTTAAATATACGATTTCCAGAATTACCGAAATGGAACCGAAATCACGAATGGAACCGAAATCATGAATAGAGCAAAAATAAATTATGATTTGACACATTTCAAGTCCATTCGAAAAATCCGAAATTTTTTCGTTTCGGCTCGGAAAACTTTTCGGATCTGTCGGTTTTCGGGTCCGACCCGATTCGGAAATTCGGCCGAATCCGAAGACACGAATCGGGAAATTTCGTGAAAATTCCGAAACCCGAAACGCACATCCCTACTTTCAAGGCAATAAGTGGCTAGAGCATCATGGTAGTTGTAGTTAAGAAGCATCTGGGAGGCCGGAGTTTGGCCGCCTTGATTTAAGGTGTTTTCTTAGTGTTGCAGTCATAAAATCGCTTAATACTAGCTTTTTACAATTTATTTTATTGGCTTCAGGTTAAAGTCTCCCGCCTGACTCCTGTAATGCTCCTTTGTTTTTATTTCCTATCTATAAATAGACACCGGAATAAAGTATAAACACTGTTACTGTCACGGTGAGCAAAACGTTACATAAAAGGCTCATTCACAAAGCGCTGCACATTCATTGAAAGAAGCGAGGATTTAAAGGAACGCACTACTCCTCCTGCTTACTTTAGCATTTTAAAAGGGCCAGGAGGTGTAGAGTATCCCTTACTCTCCCGAACGACTCGTGAAGTGGAGGAGTTTCCTCCATCCACTCAATGTCACCAGCAACCGGGATTTTGCATTTCCTTACTGCCGGTCACTAGATCGGTCTAACAGGAGAGCATCATAACGTCAGAGCCAATTTGTCTTTTTTAATAATTTTGCCCCCCGTGACATGGAGTCAGTGGTGGGATTTCAATCATTTTACTCCCCAGTCACATGGTGTCAGCGGTGGGATTTGAATCATTTTACTCCCCAGTCACATGGTGTCAGCGGTGGGATTTGAATCATTTTGCCCCCCAGTCACATGGTGTCAGCGGTGGGATTTTAATCATTTTGCCACCCAGTCACATGGTGTCAGCGGTGGGATTTGAATCATTTTGCCCCCCAGTCACATGGTGTCAGCGGTGGGATTTTAATCATTTTGCCACCCAGTCACATGGTGTCAGCGGTGGGATTTTAATCATTTTGCCACCCAGTCACATGGTGTCAGCGGTGGGATTTTAATAATTTTGCCCCCCAGTCACATGATGTCAGAGGTGGGATTTTAATCATTTTGCCCCCCAGTCACATGGTGTGAGAGGTGGGATTTTAATCATTTTGCCCCCCAGTTACATGATGTCAGCGGTGGGATTTTAATAATTTTGCCCCCCAGTCACATGGTGTCAGCGGTGGGATTTGAATCATTTAAACTCCCCAGTCACATGGTGTCAGCGGTGGGATTTGAATACATTTTGCCCCCCAGTCACATGGTGTCAGCGGTGGGATTTGAATACATTTTGCCCCCCAGTCACATGGTGTCAGCGGTGGGATTTGAATACATTTTGCCCCCCAGTCACATGGTGTCAGCAGTGGGATTTGAATACATTTTGCCCCCCAGTCACATGGTGTCAGCGGTGGGATTTCAATCATTTTACTCCCCAGTCACATGGTGTCAGCAGTGGGATTTGAATCATTTAAACTCCCCAGTCACATGGTGTCAGCGGTGGGATTTGAATAAATTTGCCACCCAGTCACATGGTGTCAGCGGTGGGATTTGAATAAATTTGCCACCCAGTCACATGGTGTCAGCGGTGGGATTTGAATACATTTTGCCCCCCAGTCACATGGTGTCAGCGGTGGGATTTGAATACATTTTGCCCCCCAGTCACATGGTGTCAGCGGTGGGATTTGAATACATTTTGCCCCCCAGTCACATGGTGTCAGCGGTGGGATTTGAATACATTTTGCCCCCCAGTCACATGGTGTCAGCGGTGGGATTTGAATACATTTTGCCCCCCAGTCACATGGTGTCAGCGGTGGGATTTGAATACATTTTGCCCCCCAGTCACATGGTGTCAGCGGTGGGATTTCAATACATTTTGCCCCCCAGTCACATGGTGTCAGCGGTGGGATTTCAATCATTTTACTCCCCAGTCACATGGTGTCAGCAGTGGGATTTGAATCATTTAAACTCCCCAGTCACATGGTGTCAGCGGTGGGATTTGAATAAATTTGCCACCCAGTCACATGGTGTCAGCGGTGGGATTTTAATCATTTTGCCACCCAGTCACATGGTGTCAGCGGTGGGATTTGAATAAATTTGCCACCCAGTCACATGGTGTCAGAGGTGGGATTTTAATCATTTTGCCACCCAGTCACATGGTGTCAGCGGTGGGATTTTAATCATTTTGCCACCCAGTCACATGGTGTCAGCGGTGGGATTTTAATCATTTTGCCACCCAGTCACATGGTGTCAGCGGTGAGATTTTACATTTGTGACGTAATGTATCCAGTGATGATTTGCAGAAGTTTAAAGAATATATAGTAAGTAATGGAGCAGGGCCTGAGCGTGAGTGTTGCGCGCCGGTCTGCCACACTGCTGCCCGGTATTCACATTGCGTTACTTTGTGCGACTCCATTTAGGCAAATTCCAGCGTGCACTCATTTGTTTTCCACCATGACGCATCGCACACATGTATACACATCACGGTGGAGTGACGCCTGAGGGTCCCAAATAAGCGGATATTGGTCACGCCATTCGCCTGGTGCCCAGGTCACTTGTTGGGGTGGGGGGTTTACCGGTTACCAAGGACGGGAAAGACCAAGATTATAATTATCCAGTGATTGGTGTAAAATTAAGCACTGGATAGTTTTTAATGCATTTGTCATTTGTGTGAGTCAGGTAGTTTGAGTATATGTGTGAGTCAGGGTGAGGAGTTCGACGCATTTTGTAGGGAGGGTCTGATGGTGCTAAATAAGGCTAAGGTCAGACGAAAGCAGTTTTAACGTGTGTTTAGCCGCACGAAATCACGGCCGTGCTAGCAGCAAATGACGTCCAATGCCGGGGAACATACGACGAACGGCCGCACGAAAGTTCGTCCGTGCAACGCAAGTGGCAAACGAACGCATTTTTTCGAGAACGTCAAACCGCTACTACTGACGTACAGAGGGCGCTGCGTCCGCATAGCGGCGTGTGTGCGTGATTAGGAGACGTCAGACGCTGCACACGTCCGGCCAACATAACGTCCAGACGCAGAAAGTGTTTTATTGATGATCCGTACAAAATCACGGACGAAAATGCGCATAGTATGACCGCTATCGCGTATTCCGTGAAAAAATACGTCCATTCGTTCGAACGCACTTTTTCACGGACAACGTGAAAAATGCGTTCGTCTGACCCTAGCCTTAAGGGGGAAACTGACACAGATCTTATGTGATATTATCTGTTTAAAGTGGACGTTCCACTGGAACCGTTTTCGAACGACCGACGATTTTGTCAGACCGTCTGTCGTCCGACCGGGTCAGACTAGGGGTCGTCCACTGCGTGCGATCTGTCGTGCAGCCACAGACGATCCAGATCAAAATCAGAGGTGGAGTACATGGCTGCCAAAATCACAATGAACTGGTTTTTACATGCAAAAACAAGCTCATTCTGCTTTTGGAACCAGTGCAGTCCCTTTTTTTTTTGTTACTAATATTATTTTTACTAAGCGCTTTGTCTGTAAACCTGGCAAACTATCCCCTAAGGCTGGTGTCAGACGAGCGTAGTGTTCACGTCCGTGATTGCGCCTAAAAGTACGTCCGTGATAGCATGAAAGAAAGTCCATTGGAGCCTGACACATGAAGTACGTCCGCACTGAACTGCGGACGCACAACGGCCGCGGCAAACGGACGCAGGTTAGGCAAGAACGTAATACTGCTAGAACGGACGTGCGGAGTGCGCCACGTCCACAACGTCTGCATAGCTTTGTGTGTGAGTGATGGAGCATGGTCAGACGGACTGCATTTATACGTCCAGCATTTTTGACGGACAGAATGTTTTTTCATTGTAATTTATTTTCCCCTCCTACATCCGTCAAAAATAACTTCAGTGAAAAAACGGACTGTGTGACCACTACTGCGTCATCCGTACTGACGATGTCCGTACTGCACGGACGTACAGTCCGTAGAAATCACGCTCGTCTGACCCCAGCCTAAATCAGGGCATGACGCCGACACTTCAGTGCAGTACTGCGCTCTGATATTCGTTCTCTCTGCCGCTGCAGATTGCCAAAGTGCAGCAAACTGCACCACATTTCGCCATCATTTTTTCTGTACAAACAGCAACAAAATTGCACCGTATGGGGAAATTCAAGATTCCGTGCCCTTCGGGAGGCATGTCAGTGCTTAGTGAATAATCCCCCTTGTGCAGCAGCACTGCTAGTCCCACCATGTTACACAGCTAGTCGAACCATGCACAAAAGGTGTTTTGGTAAACTTGCATCATGTCTGCATCATTTATTTTCAATGGGAGTTAAAAAAACAGCAAAAACAATATAAATGTGTTTTTTTGTTTTTATCAATGTCCATCTTGCCTAATCGTTCTGAACTCCCAGCCTGCAAGGGTCTCCAGAAGTCGGCCGTCGGACGTCTGCCGCAATGGACGATGGTTCCATTCACATTCATGTTTCGGGATCGGACACACGACGACGGACGATATCGGACGATCGCATGAAAGCGGTTCCAGTGGACGGCCAGCCTAAGGCTAGGGTCAGACGAACGCATTTTTCACGTGCGTTTAGCCGCACGAAATCACGGCCGTGCTAGCAGCAACTGACATCCAATGCCGGGGAACATACGACGAACGGCCGCACGAAAGTTCGTCCGTGCAACGCAAGTGACCAACGAACGCATTTTTTCAAGAACGTCAAACCGCTACTACTGACGTACAGAGTGCGCTGTGTCCGCATAGCGGCGTGTGTGCGTGATTGGGAGACGTCAGACGCTGCTAATGTCCGGCCAACATCACGTCCAGACACAAAAAGGGTTTTATTGATGATCCGTACCAAATCACGGACGAAAAGGCGCATCGTATGAACGTTATCGCGTATTCCGGGAAAAAAATACATACGTTCGTTCGAACGCACTTTTTCACGGACAACGTGAAAAATGCGTTCGTCTGACCCTAGCCTAAAGAGGACGTTCCACTCCTACCAAAATGTTCACGATAAGGGGTGGTTATGAACCAAAAAAAACAGATCCAGAGGATGGGAACAACAATCACCCCACCCCCAATACTTGACACAAATTGGGGTGGGCACCCCGATAATAGGATTGAACCTGACACAAAATTGAGACTAAGCGAGCGACAAGCTCTCAGAACGACATCGGGGCGCTGAAATGTAAAACATAACCTTTATTGACTGCAATAAAATGTACGAAGGATAAACAATGAATAAAAAACATAAACACGAAATGAGGATAGAACACACAGGCGCAGCATTAATGATAATGAACGCAGGGTCGGTGCTAACGATTATAATGATTGGGAAAACAAGCCCCAACAGATAATCAACACATATTGTATCTGCCGGCCATCAATGTTCGTCACATTCACAACCCCATTGGCAGCTGAAAAGGATTCGTATAAACCAAAGCTACACCAGAAATACACACCGGGGCACAAAATTCATTTAGGCTTCCTTCGTCTGGCTACTTTGTATATAGATTCAACACTGTGTCCTATTACATGCTGGAAGGTGTAACCATTTGGCCATATTGATATAAGGCAAATAAGCGGCTGACCCTGCTTTTCCTTTGTAAGTTTCTACGCTTGCCCTACGGAATTATAAATCACCAGAAAACATGGTAAAACCAAAACTCAACACGGACGCGTGTTTCGCCGACGCCTAGATCGGCTTCATCAGCTAACACCGCTCAGCTTCCCAAAATATATTGGATTGAGATCCCGGTGACATGGGTAGAATAGCCAATCAATGCATTCAGGAGTTTTGTAGCCTTTGAGCATATCCCAGTTCAGAGACGCGAGGGAGACCGTAGCATTCTTCTGCTTCGGGTTTGACGCATATTGGATTAAAGAATTAGATACAATTCAGCCCAGAGGTTTAAATGAGAAATTTTCTTTTCCGCCAGTTTTGTAAAATTAAAAACTTTTTTGTAGTGCTGCCAAAGTTGGTGCACCTGCAATAAATGTCTTTTTTGTTCATCAATTCAGCCTAGAGGTTTAAATTAATTTATTTTTTTTCAGCTATTTTTGCAAAGAATACTTTTTTGTAATGTTGCCAAAGTTGGCGGGTGCTGCCAAAGTTGGTGCACCTGCAATAATGTCCTTTTTGTCCATCAATTTAGCCTAGAGGTTTAAATGGAATTTTTTTTCCAGCTATTTGTGCAAAGAATACTTTTTTTGTAGTGCTGCCAAAGTTGGCGGGTTCGTACCAAAGTTGGTGCACCTACAATGTTTTTTTTATCCATCAATTTAACCAAAAGGTTTAATTTTTTCATTTCAGCAATTTTTTTTATATACAAAAAACTTTTTGCAATGCTGCCTAGGTTGGTGGGTGCATGCCAAAGTTGGTGCACCTACAATGTTTTTCTTGCCCATCTACAAATAAGTACTACACCTTTGAACCCGTATATTTAGACAGTCAATAAGAGGTTAATTCTAGCCCAGGGAGAGAATATTGCTCTGAGATTTTGTAATCCAGAACAGGGATAACATGTGGGTCCCTAGTACTCCTTTCTTTAAATATGGAAACTACTGTAACGTGACAAGTATTACTGTAACATGACAAGTATTATTGTAACATGACAAGTATTACTGTAACGTGACAAGTATTACTGTAACGTGACAAGTATTACTGTAACATGACAAGTATTACTGTAACGTGACAAGTATTACTGTAACATGACAAGTATTACTGTAACATGACAAGTATTATTGTAACATGACAAGTATTACTGTAACGTGACAAGTATTACTGTAACATGACAAGTATTACTGTAACATGACAAGTATTATTGTAACATGACAAGTATTACTGTAACGTGACAAGTATTACTGTAACGTGACAAGTATTACTGTAACATGACAAGTATTACTGTAACGTGACAAGTATTACTGTAACATGACAAGTATTACTGTAACATGACAAGTATTATTGTAACATGACATGTATTACTGTAACATGACAAGTATTACTGTAACATGACAAGTATTACTGTCTGTAACATGACATGTATTACTGTAACATGACAAGTATTACTGTAACGTGACAAGTATTACTGTAACATGACAAGTATTATTGTAACGTGACAAGTATTACTGTAACATGACAAGTATTACTGTAACATGACAAGTATTATTGTAACATGACAAGTATTACTGTAACATGACATGTATTATTGTAACATGACAAGTATTACTGTAACATGACAAGTATTACTGTAACATGACAAGTATTACTGTCTGTAACATGACATGTATTACTGTAACATGACAAGTATTATTGTAACATGACAAGTATTACTGTAACATGACAAGTATTACTGTAACATGACAAGTATTACTGTCTGTAACATGACAAGTATTACTGTAACATGACAAGTATTACTGTCTGTAACATGACCAGCCCTTATTGATGAGGATAGAATATAGATTTAATAGGCAGTTTTCTAATGAGCTGGTTTTGGTTACAGCAGTTTTCATGGTGATGAGGTCACATGGGTGTGTTGCCGTCATCAGGGCTCGACAGCATTTTGAGTGTTGGCTGTATGAGGTGTAGGGGAGCATGAAAATGGTGAGTAAAGATTTGTCTATAAAATGGTAATGTTTGTTATGCGGTTTTATCCCGATGAAAGTTTGTGGATAACAAACTGAAACGTTGATCAAATAAAATTGATATATATGGTGAGACCCGAGAGTGCCGCTTGTTTCCTGATATGTCAATAGCCTAGCACAGCACCGGGCAAGGACCTTGGAGAGATCCTGCAGTGCCATATTTGAACGAATTTCAATGAACTGATGGGTAGATGGACTGATGGGTAGACAGATTGATGGACTGATGGGTAGACAGGTTGATGGACTGATGGGTAGACAGGTTGATGGACTGATGGGTAGACAGGTTGATGGACTGATGGGTAGACAGGTTGATGGACTGATGGGTAGACAGGTTGATGGACTGATGGGTAGACTGATGGACTGATGGGTAGACAGATTGATGGGCTGATGGGTAGACAGGTTGATGGACTGATGGGTAGACAGGTTGATGGACTGATGGGTAGACAGGTTGATGGGTAGACAGGTTGATGGACTGATGGGTAGACAGGTTGATGGACTGATGGGTAGACAGGTTGATGGGTAGACAGGTTGATGGACTGATGGGTAGACAGGTTGATGGACTGATGGGTAGACAGGTTGATGGACTGATGAGTAGACAGGTTGATGGACTGATGGGTAGAAACGTTGATGGACTGATGGGTAGACAGATTGATGGGTAGACAGATTGATGGGTAGACAGATTGATGGGTAGACAGGTCGATGGACTGTTGGGTAGACAGGTCGATGGACTGTTGGGTAGATAGGTCGATGGACTGTTGGGTAGATAGGTCGATGGACTGTTGGGTAGACAGGTTGATGGACTGATGGGTAGACAGGTTGATGGGTAGAGATTGATGGACTGATGGGTAGACTGATGGACTGATGGGTAGACAGATTGATGGACTGATTGGTAGATGGACTAATGGGTAGACTGATGGGTAGAAAGGTTGATGGACTGATGGGTAGAGATTGATGGGTGGAGATTGATGGACTGATGGGTAAACTGATGGACTTATGGGTAGACTGATGGACTGATGGGTAGACAGATTGATGGACTGATGGGTAGACTGATGGATAGACAGATCAATGGACTGTTGGGTAGACAGATCGAAGGACTGTTGGGTAGACGGGTCGATGGACTGTTGGGTAGACAGGTCGATGGACTGTTGGGTAGATAGGTCGATGGACTGTTGGGTAGATAGGTCGATGGACTGTTGGGTAGACAGGTTGATGGACTGATGGGTAGACAGGTTGATGGGTAGAGATTGATGGACTGATGGGTAGACTGATGGACTGATGGGTAGACAGATTGATGGACTGATGGGTAGATGGACTAATGGGTAGACTGATGGGTAGAAAGGTTGATGGACTGATGGGTAGAGATTGATGGACTGATGGGTGGAGATTGATGGACTGATGGGTGGAGATTGAAGGACTTATGGGTAGACTGATGGACTGATGGGTAGACAGATTGATGGACTGATGGGTAGACTGATGGATAGACAGATCAATGGACTGTTGGGTAGACAGATCGATGGACTGTTGGGTAGACAGGTCGATGGACTGTTGGGTAGACACGTCGATGGACTGATGGGTAGACAGGTTGATGGACTGATGGGTAGACAGGTTGATGGACTGATGGGTAGACAGGTTGATGGACTGATGGGTAGACAGGTTGATGGACTGATGGGTAGACAGGTTGATGGACTGATGGGTAGACAGGTTGATGGACTGATGGGTAGACAGGTTGATGGGTAGAGATTGATGGACTGATGGGTAGACTGATGGACTGATGGGTAGACTGATGGACTGATGGGTAGATGGACTAATGGGTAGACTGATGGGTAGACAGGTTGATGGACTGATGGGTAGAGATTGATGGACTGATGGGTGGAGATTGATGGACTGATGAGTAGACTGATGGACTTATGGGTAGACTGATGGGTAGACTGATGGACTGATGGGTAGACAGATTGATGGGTAGACTGATGGATAGACAGATCAATGGACTGTTGGGTAGACAGATCGAAGGACTGTTGGGTAGATGGGTCGATGGACTGTTGGGTAGACAGGTCGATGGACTGTTGGGTAGACAGGTCGATGGACTGTTGGGTAGATAGGTCGATGGACTGATGGGTAGACAGGTTGATGGACTGATGGGTAGACAGGTTGATGGACTGATGGGTAGACTGATAGACTGATGGGTAGACAGATTGATGGACTTATGGGTAGATTGATGGACTTATGGGTAGACTGATGGGTAGACAGATTGATGGACTTATGGGTAGATTGATGGACTTATGGGTAGACTGATGGACTGATGGGTAGACTGATGGGTAGACAGATTGATGGGTAGACGGACTGATGGGTAGACGGACTGACGGGTAGACAGGTTGATGGACTGATGGGTAGACAGGTTGATGGACTGATGGGTAGACAGGTTGATGGACTGATGGGTAGACAGGTTGATGGACTGATGGTAGACAGGTTGATGGGTAGAGATTGATGGACTGATGGGTAGACTGATGGACTGATGGGTAGACTGATGGACTGATGGGTAGACTGATGGACTGATGGGTAGACTGATGGACTGATGGGTAGACAGGTTGATGGACTGATGGGTAGAGATTGATGGACTGAGATTGATGGACTGATGAGTAGACTGATGGACTTATGGGTAGACTGATGGACTGATGGGTAGACTGATGGATAGACAGATCAATGGACTGTTGGGTAGACAGATCGAAGGACTGTTTGGTAGACGGGTCGATGGACTGTTGGGTAGACAGGTCGATGGACTGTTGGGTAGACAGGTCGATGGA
Organism: Leptobrachium leishanense; assembly: GCA_009667805.1. NCBI lineage: Eukaryota > Metazoa > Chordata > Amphibia > Anura > Megophryidae > Leptobrachium > Leptobrachium leishanense. The sequence continues at coordinate 142,950,873 of CM019071.1, forward strand.
CTGTTGGGTAGACAGGTCGATGGACTGTTGGGTAGACAGGTCGATGGACTGTTGGGTAGACAGGTCGATGGACTGTTGGGTAGACAGGTCGATGGACTGTTGGGTAGACAGGTCGATGGACTGTTGGGTAGACAGGTCGATGGACTGTTGGGTAGACAGGTCGATGGACTGATGGGTAGACAGGTTGATGGACTGATGGGTAGACATGTTGATGGGTAGAGATTGATGGACTGATGGGTAGACTGATGGACTGATGGGTAGACTGATGGACTGATGGGTAGACTGATGGACTGATGGGTAGACTGAGGGACTGATGGGTAGACTGATTGACTGATGGGTAGACAGGTTGATGGACTGATGGGTAGACAGATTGATGGACTTATGGGTAGACTGATGGGTAGACAGATTGATGGACTGATGGGTAGACGGACTGATGGGTAGACGGACTGATGGGTAGACGGACTGATGGGTAGACGGACTGATGGGTAGACAGGTCGATGGACTGATGGGTAGACAGGTCGATGGACTGATGGGTAGACAGGTCGATGGACTGATGGGTAGACAGGTCGATGGACTGATGGGTAGACAGGTCGATGGACTGATGGGTAGACAGGTCGATGGACTGATGGGTAGACTGATGGACTGATGGGTGGAGATTGATGGATTGATGGGTAGATTGATGGACTGATGGGTAGACTGATGGACTGATGGGTAGACTGATGGACTGATGGGTAGACAGATTGATGGATTGATGGGTAGACGGACTGATGGGTAGACAGGTCGATGGACTGATGGGTAGACAGGTTGATGGACTGATGGGTAGACAGGTTGATGGACTGATGGGTAGACAGATTGATGGGTAGACTGATGGACTTATGGGTAGACTGATGGACTGATGGGTAGACTGATGGACTGATGGGTAGACTGATGGACTGATGGGTAGACAGATTGATGGATTGATGGGTAGACGGACTGATGGGTAGACAGGTCTATGGACTGATGGGTAGACAGGTTGATGGACTGATGGGTAGACAGGTTGATGGACTGATGGGTAGACAGATTGATGGGTAGACTGATGGACTTATGGGTAGACTGATGGACTGATGGGTAGACTGATGGACTGATGGGTAGATTGATGGACTGATGGGTAGGCAGGTCGATGGACTGTTGGGTAGACAGGTCGATGGACTGTTGGGTAGACAGGTCGATGGACTGTTGGGTAGACAGGTCGATGGACTGTTGGGTAGACAGGTCGATGGACTGTTGGGTAGACAGGTCGATGGACTGTTGGGTAGACAGGTCGATGGACTGTTGGGTAGACAGGTCGATAGATCGATAAATTGTTGGGTAGACACATCAATTGGACTGATGGGTAGGCAGACTGATGGAGAGACAGATTGATGGACTGGATAGAGTTGGGTAGTTTGAGTGTGAGTGATGAATAGACTGACGGATAGACCGATCGATGAACTGGTGGGCAGACTGGTTGACCAGGCAACTGGATACCGTTGGGTAGTTAAAGTGAGTCATGAATAGACTGATGGATAGACCGGTCAATGGATTGATGGAGGGGTAAATACACAGGGGCAGCTGAAAGGTTGGTTTTCTACTTACACAGATGGCTGATACAATTGCTTATCACTAAATGTGAATTACATAAACACGATTATATTCTATTTCTTGTTTTTCCAGATCTGGGCCTTGACCGCATCTTATCATGTCGGAGGATGAGGATGAGCGGTGCTGGTACAAGCTTGAAGACCACAGAGTAAAACTGATCAACATCATAGACCCAAACCGAATCACGCCGTACCTCAGGCAGTGCCGCGTTCTGAACAGCGATGACGAGGACCAGGTCTTTAACGACCCGAGTCTTGTCATTCGGAAAAGGAAAGTCGGTGAGTTCTACTTGGGGGCCAAACTCCCTGTAATAGTTATCTTTTAAGTTTTTTTCTTTAATATACCCAAACATTGAACATGAACGTTATAACTGAAGGAAAAGCAAGTGCAGACTGGACCAGATTCTACAATGAGGGAGTTAGACCACTTCCTATTGGCACTTACCATGTCCACTGGCTGCAATACTAGCAAGATCTTGGCTTTTGTGGGGGGTGAGGGTAACTACTACATACAGTCAAACAGACCCATAGCACAATATTACGGAGCGCACCACTTGGTGAATATCCTGTTTGGGGTCTCAGCAGAGTTACATTGAATCCAGCAGGCAGGTTGTTACATAGTTGCTCATTTTGGAAGGTTCACAGGGTTGGTTGGTTTAGGAAGCTCTTACGTTTAACCCCCTCTCACACACACACACACCCTAGATAATCTTTTGATTCTTTCTTTCTTACCCTAATACGCAGGGGTGCTCCTGGATATCCTGCAGAAGACGGGATATAAGGGATACGTGGCGTTTCTGGAAAGTCTGGAGCTCTACTACCCAATCCTGTTCAAGAAAATCACCGGGACGGAACCAAAGCGTGTCTTCTCCATGATAATCGGTAACACCTCGGGCTTCCCGGGCTGTCAGTGCATGCGTTACCAAAAAGTAATGTTTGCCGCATGGTCTCTGGGGCCAAATTAAAACCATATACTGCGAACCCTAGCGTGAAGGGAGGGACGTTCAAAATTGATGAACAAACGCTCTGAGGCGATGAGAGAAGATACTAAAGACAATAACAAACGGTTCTCAAACAGACGCTCTGCTCATCGTTACCTCTTTATAGTCTTAAAGTGGTCAGGATGTGAGGAGTGCCCCCACCCAGCTGAACTCATCTGGTGACATCGCTTAGTGAAGTGGAGGAGTTTCCTCCATCCACCCAGCGTCGTCCGCAGCCGGGATTTGGATTTCCCGGCCACCAGATCGGTCCCTAGTGATGTCACACACAGAGACCAATCGCTGTAGCAAGCATTCTCCCAGCGGCAGCGATGGATCAGATCTGTGCAGCTCCGACCCAACGCTCTGCGCAGGCGCTACAGAGCTTGTGTATGTGTGTAAAGTGTGCGAGTCCTGTAGCGCTGCTCAATTTGCAATATACTCCCCCCAATATTGAATATACTCGATGTGGACGAATTCTGGAGCGATGTAAAGGAATTTAATTTACTTAAAACGAGATTTGTCTCCAGAAGACACCCCTAAAATCCCAACGCGTCCGATGTGACAACCGATGTGTTGAAATTCTTTGACAAGCTTTGAGAAATGTTTCGTCCTTCAAGGAAACACGGAGCCCAAGATGTAATGAACATGCACTAGCACTTGGTGGCAGAAGAGGGAGCCCTCGTCTGTCAAATAGTGGCTTACCTGCAGTAAACATATACAGTAGAGAGGTTTCTGTACATTTTTCACAGAAAGTGTTTTACTATTAAACCACCGGGTCCAGCCAATGGTTTTATGGAAAGTCATCTGGTATTGAAGGTGTTAGGGATGATGGGTTTTAAATGAAATATTTTGGATTTTATGACATGAACAAAGGTTCTAGACTTATTAGGGAAGGTTCTAAATGGATGGACGCAAGTCCTTAAATAGCGACAGGTATGGTTGGGTTCAGTAGGTTGATGCATTCCTGTGCGATTGTGTATCTTCTTCTCTTACTGTGTATCACTCCTTCCTTTCCTCCTCCTGAATGCCTGCTTGCTCCACAGATACAGCAGGAGAGTCCAGCCTGACCCAGCTCCTCATGAACGAGATGCTGAAGCTCCAGCAGATTATTCAGGAGGAAAGACAGAACTACAAGCAGCTCAACCAGCTCCTTTGCGAGAAGGAGGACCGGCTGCGCCAGATGCAGGTGAAGGACAGCGAGCTGAAAAAGCACCAGGAGAGGGTCCAGAAGATGAAGGAGGAGAGGGACCACTTCAACAAAGATCTGAAAAAGTGCAAGGACCAAAACTACGAGCTGGCCATGCGATTTGCCAGCCAAAGCGAGGAGAAGAATTCTGCGCTGATGAAAAACCGAGACTTGCAGCTGGAGGTACTTAACGGGCTGGGGTTGGAGCAGGAGGTGGTGCTCTTAATGCATTCTGAACGCGCTGCGTCCCACCCGCTGTATAGGACATTTTTAATGTGATCATTAACTATATTCAAAAAATAGTTGATAACAGAAAGGGGAAAGCACATGCTCTCGCCCAAAATCCCACCGCTGCCACCACGTGACGGGGACAAAATGATTAGAATACTGTGTATAACTCCCTTCAGTCTGTGTATGGAACATAGACGAATGTCGTGTATAGACTTGGGTCCCTAAGATATCTCATTATTATTATATGCGTATATCCCAAAATCCCCCCAAAAAATCCAAATGCAAAACCCTTCCGGTCCCAAGAATTTCCAAAAATAAAGAATGTTCACTTTCTCTTCTGCAGATCGACATGTTGAAGCACAGCCTGATGAAAGCCGAGGATGACTGTAAACTGGAGCGCAAACAAACCCTGAAGCTGAAGAACGCGATCGAGAAGCGGCCGAGCCAGGACGTCATCTACGAACTCCAGAGGGAGAATGAGCTCCTCAAGGCAAAGATCCAGGAGTTGGATAACCCGCTCCAAGTACGAGGTCACCCCTGACACGACTGGCCATTAAATCTGTCCTGATTTTCACCATGTAAATGCCCGACCTGTAGGTGTTGCCACCATGTAACAGGGTAGCAACCTCTAGCCATTGGACAGGGTGCTGCATAGCAACAAGAAGTCTGGAGCTGTATTTTCTGTCAATTTCCCTTCTAGTTTGTCCTTTTCCATTTCTTCTTTCCTCCTCCTCCTTCCCGTGACAACTCCGACTTAAAGACACTCCAGTTCAGACGGTTCATTGCATCATTTTCTGAAGATCTTTTTGGTGGCTTCCAAAAATGGTTTATAGCGGAAGTAATCGATTTTTAGGATTAGTGTTAGTTTTAGGTTACTATTTCTGTTTGTTTTAGGGTTAGGGTTGCTTTTAGGTTGAGTTTTGGTTAGGTTACTATTTGTGCTGGTTTTAGGATTAGTTTTAGGTTGAGTTATTGTCACAGACCTCGCTTGTCTGTCTGTCCTGCTCTCCCGGCACCCCCTTGCCTAGATCAGCTCGGCCGCTGAGTTGCTCAGAACTCAGTGCCTCGAGCAGCCTGATCTGTAGCTCCAGACCCCCTTGGTCTGATCCTCTGCCCTGGAGCCTTTTTGAATTTCCAGAAGACCACTCTCCGTGCCTTCTGAGGGTGATGGTGTGGGTGAGTACCTTAAAAGAAACACCAGACAGGCTGTATGCTCAAACAGGAATAACTGACCTTTATTGAAAGACACAACTGTTTATGCTCAGGTCCAACAGGGATCATTTTCATAAACCAAACCACTGGAAGATGAACTCTGATTACATTAGGTCATTTAGATTAGACGTTTACAATAAACATTCCTTAGCATTCCGTTATCACACAATAACCCATTATCCCAATAGATCAGATTGCCCTGTCAGTGACCACTGTCCCAGACTCATGACTCCTCAAAAAATGCAAACAGATAAAGAGAAGAGCCTTCTTGCATAATCACAGAGCAGACAACCAAATTACATTCTGCTTTAACAAAGAAATAAGCTTTACAGTAAATAATGACGAAACTCAGGTCTGCATCTCCCAATTCACATTAAAACACAGTATTAACAGTACATTTAAACTAAAACCAAGCAATATAAATGAACATAAAGTCTTTCCCAAGGCAATTGTCTGTTTCTTTTGGGGTTTTCGCCATGGGAATAAAAGTCTTGGGGTTGAAGCGGGGAGCGCTACGTCAGTTCCAGTTATGTTTAGGTTACCATTTGGTTTTGTTGTCGGTTTTAGGTTAATATTTGTACTTCCTTTAGATTTAGGGATAATTTCAGGTTTAGTTTTAGGATTAAGTTAATGTTTGTGTTTGTTAAAGGGTTAGGTTACTGTTTGTGTTTGTTTTAGGCTAGGGTCAGACTAGCGCACTTTAAACGTGCGTTCTGGCGCACTTAATCACGGCCGCACTAGCAGAAAATGACGGGCAATGACAGCCAATATACAAAGTACGGTCGCACGAAAGGCCGGCCGCGCAACGCAAGTGGCAAACGAACGCATTTTGTCGAACGTCAAACCGCTAGTACATAGTTACATAGTTATATAGGCTGAAAAAAGACATGCGTCCATCGGGTTCAGCCTCTCCCACATAACCTACTGCTGTTGATCCAAAAGAAGGCAAAAAACGGTCGTACAGAGTGCGCTGCGGCCGCATAGCGGCGTGTGTGCGTGATTTTGAGATGTCAGACGCTGCTAATGTCCGGCCAACATAACGTCCAGATGCAAAAAGTGTTTTATTGATGATCCGTACAAAATCACGAACGCAAATGCGCATCGTATGACCACTATCGCGTATTCCGTGAAAAAATGCGTCCATTCGTTCGAACGCACTTTTTCACAGACAACGCGAAAATGCGTTAGTCTGACCCTAGCCTTAGGGTTAGGTTACGGTTTGTGCTTGTTTTAGGGCGAGTTATAGGATTATGTTACAATTTGTGCTTGTTTTAGGGTTGGGGATACTTTTAGAGTTAACATTAACCTGAACATTCTGATTCATTTTTATGCAGCAGATTCTGCTTCTTCTTTTGATACGACCATCCATATTTTTTAATCGTCGTCGTTTTCATTGCAACATTTACCGACATGACCAGGAGGTGGCGCAGTTTATATAGTATCCGTCAGGAAGGCATATTTCAGACCAAAATTGTCAGACAGAGATAATGGAAGCGCTAGATAAATGCAAACAATGGCCCAAAACATGACTTTTCTTGTATTCATCCCCCGGTTCCTCCCATATTGATTCACCCCTCGTGTCAACGTTTGATTCTGTTTCTTTTAAAAGTGAGACGTTAACTCTTCGGTGCATTAATAGTACATATTGTGTCTCTCAGAGGGTCTCCAAGGATGGGATGTCAGAGAAGACCAAGCTGTACATCCAGACGCTGGAAGACGAACGAAGAAAGGCCTTGGAGCAGTACCAGGATCTGGTGAATAATATGTTCACCCTGAAAATGTCACTGCGACAGACAGAGGAGCTCCGGGACAAGGTAACGGCCTGGCTGGGGTCTGCTTGCCTATCACTATTGCACCACAGGGGGATAAAGGCATGAAGCGTCCAGGACCTGCGCTGCTGCGCATGTACTTTATCAGCATGCAAGGAGTGAAAAGCAAGGAGTACTCTGGACTCTCAGGGGTTTATTCACTAAGGGGTCTATTCACAAAGCCCCAAAATTGAGTTACATTTCAGTGCTTTTCATTTCGTGGCATTTTGACTCACTTCAGTCATATACATTCATTCAGATATAAGTTTTATCAAATCATCTGGTTGCTTCGTTTTAGCTTTGAACAGTTTTCACTTACACGTACGATCAATTGCGCTACTTTTAAAAAACCAACTATTGGTTACCATAGTCAATAAGCGCTCATGACGAAAATATTGTTGCTCATGAAAAATCTGGTGCGCTCACGGCCCCCAAAAATTAGAGGGAACATTGATTCCATTATGTTGAAAATTTGGTGAATTTTTACGATTTATCGATATTCACCATGTTTGGCTGAAAATGGAGTCGTCCTAGCAGTTATCGGACGTCGGCAAATAACGCTGATTTAGCCTTGGCGAATTCCACCAAACTGGGGGGAAAAAATAGGAAGTCTCCTAACAGGTTAAATCAATAAAAATGTGTCGAAATAAAAAAATATAGAGTCAGTTAAAAAAAATAATAAAAAAAATCTAACATGTCTTTTAAAATATACAAAAATTTAATTTAAAGGTTTATTGTAAAAAAATAAATAAAATAAAAGGGTCTTAAGAAAAATTTTAAAAAAATGACATTGAAATTTTAAAAAAAACATGACATTTATTACAATGAAACCTACTAGATTCGCCGTTTAAACCTGTCGAATTGGAATCACTGAAATCAGGTCATTTTGCTGCAATTTGGTGTGAATGGACGAATCGATAGTTGTCTATGGGACGATTTCGGTGCAGCTGAAAAGTGGCAAAATGCATCGAATTTCTGTCAGTTCACCTGTATTTGGTGAATTGACAGCTTAGTGAACACACGAATTGCTTCGAAATCTGGACGTTGTTGAATGATCCGGTAGGCAGTGACCCGGCGGAGAGTCGCATTTTGGGTTGAATTGGCCAAGCTGTAGAAATGCAGGGATTCGAAAAACATGAATCGGATTCTGGTTTTTTTTGGTTTTATCATTGGCTCTTCCCTCTCAATTCGCAGCTTAATGGTTTTCTAGATCTCTCGATGCTCTGATTGGGCACCCGCCTAGACATGACGCCAGCCGCCACACGCGTGTTGGGTCTCCACCTTGTCTGCCCGTTTCCCATTAACAAATAGTGCGTTTATAAAGGTAGAAATCAAAGATGAGAACCGGCTGTTCTAGAGCTGCGGGCAAGCCATGTTTTTTGGCCGATGATGATGCTCTGTGTGTACCGAGGCTGTAGAGCTCAGGGTGAGCCATTCATCAGACCATGGACAAAAAGCCCCAAAAACACTAGAAGGGTAGGGGTTTAGTGATGAATGGATCCAGAAAGCGAACAGTCTTGTGCCTCATAGGAGGTGTATGACCGAGACTGTGCGGTATTTTAGGCAGCGTGGGTCAGGGCCATGCTAAGCTTTCATCCCACCTGCCGATGATAAATCCTGTGCCTCCTGGTGAGGTTTGCCATTACTGACTGCTCTGCTTCCTGTCCATAGTATATGGAGGCCAAGGAGGTCCTGGAGCTGCAGTGCACCACCCTGAAGAAAGACTCCCAGATGTACAAGCAACGTATCGACGCCATACTGCTACAACTGGAAGAGGTGTGCATGGAACGAAATGAGGTGAGCGACCGGTATACCCTCTCTATCATCCAAATCAGCAAAGGTCTCCTCAAACTCATGGACTAGAAAAGAGCATGCCATCCATCTCCCTGGTCATTGCCCGTTGATGAACCCAGCTCTGAGACCGAGGGGTACCTTGTATTCATGACCTCCTCACGCGAAACCCACCGTTGTGTCTCCTAGGCCATGGCGACCAGGGAACAGTTCCACGCACAGTACTCAAAAAGCTTGCTGGAGAAGGACGCGTACCGCAAGCAGCTCCGAGAACTGGGAGAGAAGTGCGATGACCTGCAGATCCAGCTTATCAGGAGGGAGGGGCATCTCCTGGCGCTGGAGACCAAGCTGAACAGACTGGATACGCCGACATTGGTAAAGGACCCACATTGCAGTCACTTTCAATCCACACACACGGGAACATCTGGGACACAAAGCCGTGTGGGGTTCGTGTGTCTTTGTGGTCAGTTTGTCTGTAGGATCATGTTGTCCATAAGGTCAGTATGTCTGCAGGGTCATCCCATCTCCTTGTAGTCTTGGTCTGCCTGTGGCATCAGTTTTTACCACGTGATTTCGGGTCGCTTGAGTAACCTAATGAGTAGGGTCCACGTGTTTGTTGGCTGAGTGGGACTTTGTGGTTGGGTTTTCCCTGTTTGTCACAGTGATTAATCCAGGCTTCAATAACCTTTTTTTAGTCCTCTGATTTGGATGATGTTTCTTCACGGAGTTCCCAGGAGGTAAGCAAACCGGTACTAGCCCCTCTCCCAGCCATCAGATACGCCTCCTTCCATCTTTCACCTCTTGACACGTTCATGCCTTTCCAATTCCACCTGCCATCCCTTGTTTTACCTGTCCCACCAGGTCCTTGTTTTACCTGTCCCACCAGGTCCTTGTTTTACCCGTCCCACCAGGTCTTTGTTTTACCCGTCCCACCAGGTCCTTGTTTTACCCGTCCCACCAGGTCCTTGTTTTACCCATCCCACCAGGTCCTTGTTTTACCCGTCCCACCAGGTCCTTGTTTTACCCGTCCCACTAGGTCCTTGTTCTTCCCGTCCCACCAGGTCCATGTTCTTCCGTTCCTCCCAAACAATAAAGAACTTGCCTGGTCACCCAAACCCAGCCTTAATGTTTTCTATTCTCCGTCCGTCATGCCTCTGGTCTACCGTCCCTCCTAGCTACATGTAGCCTTATCATTGGGGGGTGCAGACGGAACATCGATCACATGCAAACAGTAAATAATCCCGGACAGTTTATCATGGAAATAACATCCAAAAAAATGTAGATGGACCTAAAATCTGGACACTCGGCTCCTGCTGGGAGAATTGGTGCCGTCTCGCCCACCATAGTAATGAGGAACATCTTATGGGTACACTAAGTACCAGGGTGGTACCGATGCCCACTATAGTTGCACCAATAGGTGCACTCGATGCAATCAAAAGTGAACAACACTGAACAATGGCTCCTCCGTTATTCTTCCCGGCCATTCGTCTCCTCCTCCTTTTATACTTTCCTGGATTAAACTAGTTGAATGAATTTGCAAAGAAAAGGAACCCGATACAGTGTCACACATTTTCTTTTTTTCTTTCTCTCTTTCTCTCTCCAGTGCACCATGAAGATCTGGTCTGATGAGAATCAACAACCTGTTATCGGTGAGTATTGATTGTATCAGCTATCAATGAGTATTGATTATCAGTGAGTATTATCGGTGAGTATTGATTGTATCAGCTATCAATGAGTATTGATTATCAGTGAGTATCGATTGTATCAGTTATTTTTGTCTTGCGTTAATTATGAGCACAATGGCATGATATTATTTTTACTATTCTCTATTTATATTGCTTTATAATAAGTCACCCATTCTCCATAGTAGCAACTAAATGAAGAAACATTATATCTCAGTATTCCTCCCAGTAACCCGCAGAGCATCCGCCTTTATACCCAGTCCTCCTAGTAACCCACAGAGCATCCGCCTTTATACCCAGTCCTCCCAGTAACCCACAGAGCATCCGCCTTTATACCCAGTCCTCCCAGTAACCCGCAGAGCATCCGCCTTTATACCCAGTCCTCCCAGTAACCCGCAGAGCATCCGCCTTTATACCCAGTCCTCCCAGTAACCCGCAGAGCATCCGCCTTTATACCCAGTCCTCCCAGTAACCGCCAGAGCATCCGCCTTTATACCCAGTCCTCCCAGTAACCCACAGAGCATCCGCCTTTATACCCAGTCCTCCCAGTAACCCGCAGAGCATCCGCCTTTATACCCAATGCTCCCAGTAACCCGCAGAGCATCCGCCTTTATACCCAGTCCTCCCAGTAACCCCCAGAGCATCCACCTTTATACCCAGTCCTCCCAGTAACCCGCAGAGCATCCGCCTTTATACCCAGTCCTCCAGTAACCCGCAGAGCATCCGCCTTTATACCCAGTCCTCCCAGTAACCCACAGAGCATCCGCCTTTATACCCAGTCCTCCCAGTAACCGCCAGAGCATCCGCCTTTATATACCAGTCCTCCCAGTAACCACAGAGCATCCGCCTTTATACCCAGTCCTCCAGTAACCCACAGAGCCTCCTCCTTTATACCCAGTCCTCCCAGTAACCCACAGAGCATCCGCCTTTATACCCAGTCCTCCCAGTAACCCACAGAGCATCCGCCTTTATACCCAGTCCTCCCAGTAACCCACAGAGCATCCGCCTTTATACCCAGTCCTCCCAGTAACCCGCAGAGCATCCGCCTTTATACCCAGTCCTCCCAGTAACCCGCAGAGCATCCGCCTTTATACCCAGTCCTCCCAGTAACCCGCAGAGCATCCGCCTTTATACCCAGTCCTCCCAGTAACCCACAGAGCATCCGCCTTTATACCCAGTCCTCCCAGTAACCCACAGAGCATCCACCTTTATACCCAGTCCTCCCAGTAACCCCCAGAGCATCCGCCTTTATACCCAGTCCTCCCAGTAACCCACACAGCATCCGGCTCTATACCCCATGCGCTTATTACACAATGCTGCTTTTTAAAAAGTTCTTTCTTTTTTTGCCTCCAGTATTTCTAAAAATCGGGATTTAATGGAATATATATATTTTTTGTGACCCTAGAGGTGGAATCGGAAGTGGGGGAGAATAGCAGAGAAACATCAGATATAAAACAGAACGTAAGTGTCTCTTTATGTCCGGTAGAATATAAAAATAATCTTTGCACTAGAAAGTAGTTAAACTAAAGTATAAAAAAAAACAAATCTGCAATATTAATTAAAGTATAAAAAAAATCTGCATATTAATTAAAAGTATAAAAGAATCTGGGCAATATTAAATAAAAAATCTGTTCAATATTCAATATACGTATAAAAATCTGCATATTAATTAAAAATAGTAAATCTGTGCAATATTAAATAAAAGTATAAAATAATCTGCAATAGTAAGTAAAAAATCTGTGCAATATTAAATAAAAGTATATAAAAATCTGCAATATTAAATATAAACATAAAATCTGTGCAATATTAAATATAGGTATACAAATCTGCATATTAAAAATATAGTAAATCTGCAATATTAAATAAAAAATCTGTTCAATATTAAATATACGTATAAAAATCTGCATATTAGATTAGTAGAAAAGAATCTGCAATATTAAATAAATAAATGTATAAAGGAAAAAATCTCCACAAATTTAAGTGAAAAAAATGTGCACAATATAAAGCTGTCAAAGTGAAAAAAAAATCTGCACAATGTAAAGTATCGACACAGGATAAAACAATACATTCTACACAACATAAAGCCGTCACATTGGAGGAGAAAAGCCGTTTACACGATGGAGAGTTACCAGGCTGGAAAAACAAAACCTACAAAATTAGAAAATAAACTAGAAACACAAAACAAAACAAAGTATCAGAGGTAAATAAACTGAGCCGCAGAACTAGTGAAAAGAACAACAAACACACACGAGGCTCGAACATCCACCATGCAAGAGAACAATATACACACTGTGCAGTGGCGTAGCGTGGGTTGTCAGCACCCGGGGCCAGCCAAGAATTGTGCGCCCCCCCAACCTGTGGACACGTTATCGATATTGCCCCAGCTCTCACATGGATATTGCCCCAGCTCATGGATTTGCCCCAGCTCATGGATTTGCCCCCAGCTCATGGATTTGCCCCAGCTCACACATGGATTTGCCCCCCAGCTCACTCATGGATTTGCCCCAGCTCATGGATTTGCCCCAGCTCACTCATGGATTTGCCCCCAGCTCATGGATTGCCCCCCAGCTCACTCATGGATTTGCCCCAGCTCATGGATTTGCCCCAGCTCATGGATTTGCCCCAGCTCACTCATGGATTTGCCCCCAGCTCATGGATTGCCCCAGCTCATGGATTTCCCCAGCTCATGGATTTGCCCCAGCTCATGGATTTGCCCCAGCTCACTCATGGATTTGCCCCCAGCTCATGGATTTGCCCCAGCTCATGGATTTGCCCCCAGCTCATGGATTTGCCCCAGCTCACTCATGGATTTGCCCCCAGCTCATGGATTTGCCCCAGCTCACTCATGGATTTGCCCCCAGCTCATGGATTTGCCCCAGCTCACTCATGGATTTGCCCCCAGCTCACTCATGGATTTGCCCCAGCTCACTCATGGATTTGCCCCCAGCTCATGGATTTGCCCCAGCTCACTCATGGATTTGCCCCCAGCTCATGGATTTGCCCCCAGCTCATGGATTTGCCCCAGCTCACTCATGGATTTGCCCCCAGCTCATGGATTTGCCCCCCAGCTCAGGGATAATGTCCCCAGCTCAGGGATACTGCCCCCAGCTCATGGATTTGCCCCCAGCTCATGGATTTGCCCCAGCTCATGGATTTGCCCCCAGGTCACACATGGATTTGCCCCCAGGTCATGGATTTGCCCCAGCTCTCACCTGGATTGTTGCCCCAGCTCCGGCAGGGGGTTGAGGGGCCCAGATGCCGGGGAGCGCCTGCCCGGTCTTGAACAGTCCGTCCTGTGAAGTGGATGCGGCTGTGTGCGTGCGCAGCCGGTCACGCGGTCCGGCCAGTCAGGTGGTACAGAGACTCTGTACCACCTGACTGGCCGGACCGCGTGACCGGCTGCGCACGCACACAGCCGCATCCACTTCACAGGACGGACTGTTCAAGACCGGGCAGGTGCTCTCGCGCTGCCCGGCATCTGGGTCCCTCAACCCCCGGGCCAGTTTTAGGGGCGCGAATGCGCCCCTAACAAAACTGCGCCCGGGGCCACGGCCCCCCCAGCCCCCCCCCCACGCTACGCCACTGACACTGTGTAAAGTGGATAAACAAGAAATACTAACAGGGTTATTCAAAGAGATTCGAAAAGTCACTGCACGTTCGGTGACTTTTCTTCTCTTCAATTCGGTTCCTTTTGCCGATCCCATTTCGGCGACCCTGCGGTGTATTCAGCAAACACCACAGGGTCCCCGAATTGCAGGGAAAAGCTGCCGCAAACCCGACGAAAACTAACTGCAAAACCCACCGAATGCACGCCGAAAACCCGCAAAAAAAAAAGAGAAACGCCGTTTGCAAAGAAACTACTGAGTGAAAATGTCTGAAATTTACACAGGAGGTCCAGGGAATGATAATAAAAAGGGCTGTTACAGAAAAAAGAAGTAAACTTTAAAAAAAATAAAAAAAATTGGACTTTTAAAAAAAAAAAGCAGAAAAATGCTTAAAGTATCCTAAAAAAATCTATAAATAAAGAGACTCTTTACTGAAAAATTTTATAATAAACGGTTTATTAGATATTGAATTAAAACGGGAATATTTTTAACATTGAAGTCTATGGGATTCGCCTGAATAAACCTGTCGAATTAAACCACCGAATGGCAGGGCATTAGGGGAACCTTTCACTGCTGGTTTGTGTTCTCTGAATAGCCGAAGCAGTGCTTTTTCATGGGGATTTCACTGCCCTCGAACAGGCACCGAACAGGCACCGTATGTGCAGGCAATTCGCCAGGATTTGGTGAATTGCCTGCTTTCTGAATAGCCGAATGGCCAGGAAAGGTAACCGAACGGTGATTTTCAGCATTCGGTTACCTTTCTCAAGCAATTCGGATCTCTTTGGATAACCCTGTAAAAATCAGTCACCGGGCTCCGCGATGCTGCTGTAAACGTACGGTGCGGATATATCTGTGACAGAGCGCAGGTGTTCCAGGTGTGTCACGTCTGAATACGTTATCTCTCATTTACAGCTGCTCCGGCCTGTCAGGGCAGATCCACAATACAGAGGCAGGCGGCGCATTAATAACAGCTTCGAAGACAATCGCAGGTGACGTATATATTTTTGTTTTTAACCCTTTCAGCAGTGATTAGAGTTATGAAGGTAAACTTTTAATATCCACTGGGATGCACTAAATAGGATAAATCGTGGAAATGTACTAAACTGCTAGAATGCTTCTTTTACCAATGCTGGAGTTAAACCACCGGAATGCAATTATAAGGATACCTAGGAGTAACATCCTGTAGGAAAAATAGAAGCAAACGGTTACGATGGCTAAAATGCTTCTTTTACCAGGCTGAATTTCTTAAGGTACATTTTTAAAACACGCTAGAGTGCAATAAATCGGATAACTCATGTGATTTAACCTCCTGCAGGTGGAATAAAAGTAAATGGTTTACACTGCTAAAATGCTTCATTTACAAGGCTTGAGTAATGAAGGTGGACTTTTAAAACCACTGGAAAGCAATATATATGATTTAAACTCCTGCAGCAGGAATATAAAGGAACTGGTTTAAACGGCTGCAATGCTTCTTTTACCAGGCTGGATTTCTCAAATTGGTTTTTTAATCCCTCAACGATCCAATACATAGGATTAAACTCCTGCAGCAGGAATAGAAGGAAATGCATTAAACTGCTAAAATGCTTCTTTTACCAGGCTGGATTTCTTAACGTACACTTTTAAAACCCGCTAGAATGCAATGAATCGGATAACTCATGTGATTAAGCTCCTGCAGGAGGAATAAAAGTAAATGGTTTACACTGCTAAAATGCTTCTTTAACCAGGCTCGATTTCTGAAGGTGAATTTATAAAACCACTAGAATGCAATAAATAGGGTGCACTGAGGTGAGGTAGCCCGGGGCGTCCCTGTGCTCAGCCAGGTATATCTCACACAGGTGCTTAAACAGGATGTGGTTTTATGGTAAAACACAACGGGGTTTTGTGCGATAAAGGTCGACTTTTAATCGAGGGGGAAAAAAACAACAATAATAAAGAGCAGAAATATTTAGGAAAAAAAACGCCAATAGAAATGCCTCCTTTTCTTAAACACATAAAAGCAAAAATCTGTCCTGCGCCGCATGAGAATCGATGTATACACAGAGCATTGTGCTCCGCGCAGAAAGGAGAGACGCGCGTTGCTCCGCGCAGAAAGGAGAGACGCGCGTTGCTCCGCGCAGAAAGGAGAGACGCGCGTTGCTCCGCGCAGAAAGGAGAGACGCGCGTTGCTCCGCGCAGAAAGGAGAGACGCGCGTTGCTCCGCGCAGAAAGGAGAGACGCGCGTTGCTCCGCGCAGAAAGGAGAGACGCGCGTTGCTCCGCGCAGAAAGGAGAGACGGCGTTCCTCCGCGCACAAAGGAGAGACGCGCGTTCCTCCCCGCACGAAGGAGAGACGCGCGTTCCTCCGCGCACAAAGGAGAGCCGTGCGTTCCTCCGCGCACAGAGAGCCGCGCGTTCCTCCGCGCACAGAGAGCCGCGCCTTCCTCCGCGCACAAAGGAGAGCCGCGCGTTCCTCCGCGCACAAAGGAGAGCCGCGCCTTCCTCCACGCACAAAGGAGAGCCGCGCCTTCCTCCGCGCAGAAAGGAGAGACGCGCGTTCCTCCGCGCACAAAGGAGAGACGCGCGTTCCTCCGCGCAGAAAGGAGAGACGCGCGTTCCTCAGCGCATAAAGGAGAGGCGCGTTCCTCAGCGCATAAAGGAGAGGCGCGTTCCTCAGCGCACAAAGGAGAGGCGTGTTCCTCAGCGCACAAAGGAGAGGCGCGTTCCTCAGCGCATAAAGGAGAGGCGCGTTCCTCAGCGCACAAAGGAGAGGCGCAATCCTCAGCGCATAAAGGAGAGGCGCGTTCCTCAGCGCATAAAGGAGAGGCGCGTTCCTCAGCGCACAAAGGAGAGGCGCGTTCCTCAGCGCACAAAGGAGAGGCGCGTTCCTCAGCGCACAAAGGAGAGGCGCGTTCCTCAGCGCATAAAGGAGAGGCGCGATCCTCAGCGCATAAAGGAGAGGCGCGATCCTCAGTGCACAAAGGAGAGGCGTGTTCTTCAGCGCATAAAGGAGAGGCGCGATCCTCAGCGCATAAAGGAGAGGCGCGTTCCTCAGCGCATAAAGGAGAGGCGTGTTCCTCAGCGCACAAAGGAGAGGCGCAATCCTCAGCGCATAAAGGAGAGGCGCGTTCCTCAGCGCACAAAGGAGAGGCGTGTTCCTCAGCGCACAAAGGAGAGGCGCGTTCCTCAGCGCACAAAGGAGAGGCGCGTTCCTCAGCGCATAAAGGAGAGGCGCGTTCCTCAGCGCATAAAGGAGAGGCGTGTTCCTCAGCGCACAAAGGAGAGGCGCGTTCCTCAGCGCACAAAGGAGAGGCGCGTTCCTCAGCGCATAAAGGAGAGGCGCGATCCTCAGCGCATAAAGGAGAGGCGCGATCCTCAGTGCACAAAGGAGAGGCGTGTTCTTCAGCGCATAAAGGAGAGGCGCGATCCTCAGCGCATAAAGGAGAGGCGCGTTCCTCAGCGCATAAAGGAGAGGCGCGATCCTCAGTGCACAAAGGAGAGGCGTGTTCTTCAGCGCATAAAGGAGAGGCGCGATCCTCAGCGCATAAAGGAGAGGCGCGATCCTCAGCGCATAAAGGAGAGGCGCGTTCCTCCGCATTCCTCTCCCTCCTACTAATAGATATATCTATCTAATATATTCACATGTGACACCACATGGAGGGCTGTGCATCTCCTGCTAGGTCACCCAGAATTTGTGGTGCCTCCTGTGTGTCCATGGCAGGCAGAGCAGGAGACAATTCCTGAAGACGAGTGTTAAAATCCAGTATAGGTCACGTCCAATGTCATCCAAACACTCCAGTGCCCTGATTCTTCTAATATTACATGAGGGTCGACCACCTCCCTCTCCTTTGCTCGCCAGGACCTTGTTAAACATTTTGCCCATTTTAAACGTGTCTTCTCTGCCCAATCATTCAAATCAAAAGTTTCCGCGTGAAGCCCCCCCCAAATAGGCGTTGACTTTGCTTTATGAAGATTCCTACCCCCTGCTCACTTGACATACAGGGTTATTCAAAGAGAGGTGAAAAGCAGGAGAATGGCTGGAGAGTGGAAAATTCTAGGTCAAAATAGCCAAACCAGAAAAATTCTCCCATTTATCTCGCTTTCCAAATCGGCTATTTTGACCTAGAATTTTCCATTCTCCAGTCATTCTCCTGCTTTTCACCGCTCGCTGCATAATCCTGATGGTCATTTCCACCCATCCTAACAATACTTAAAGAACTCACCCGTCTTTGAAGCCGGGTGTGTGAAACGTTATTCCCCATAAGTATTATTGGGCTGCAATTCTGTTTAATTCCCTTGTCAGCTACTGTCTAGGAGGGCATTATCAGACGTTGACCCAACAGTATCTGATCGATCCATCTTGATCCATCTCATGGTACCTTATAAGCCATTTTAGATGTATCTTATCGTACCATTTAGATCCATCTTGGATCCATCTCATGGTACCTTTTGAGCCAACTTGGATCCATCTCTTGCTACTATTGTGCCATTTTGATCCATCTTATGGTGCCTTTTGAGCCAATTTGGATCCATCTCACGGTACCTTTTTTAAGCCATCTTGGATTCATCTCATGGTACCTTATTTGAGTAATCTTGGATCCATCTCTTGGTGCCATTGTGCCATCTTGGATCCATCTCTTGGCACAATAGCACCATCTTGGATCCATCTCTTGGTGCCATTGGTGTCTTGGATCCATCTGAGTCGGCCATTTTGATATCTGATTAGTCACTAGACGTGATTGAGAGCTCGTTGTTTTTGTTGCTTTTTTCTAGGAAAAGGGCGCTGAGGATTAAAAAAGGGACACATTCCGAGGAGGAATCTTGTACAACAGAAACCGACACCGATGGAAGCCCGTGAGGATGAAGTGGGAACGTACATCTTCATTAAAGACGAAACCATGATGGATTGACAACATAAATCCAGACGACTATCGAAGCCCAACAGGAGCCAGACTTGACTCTGGATGCCATAACATCACCTTCTACCCAATTTCTTGCATTTCGACGAGTTACTGGATTCCACAGACGGTGGTGTAGACCACTCGATGCGATCATTGTCTGCTATGCTATCGTAGAGACACTGGGCATGATGGTGGAGGCTCAGGGAGTAATGCTAGGATGAGCTGTCCAATGACTACCCAATATTTGGGCTCACGTTGCCAATAAGCTACTTTTTGTTTTTGTTTTTTTTTTGCTCAGATCTCTTGATTTGGGATTGATTCATAGGTGACAGACAGCAGTGGTGGGCCTGATGATGGTAGGCAGCTGCCTATGGGCCAAAGGTATTGGTGTCTCTTGCGTGGGATTTATACAAGACCATCAAGGAATGAGAGTATCGAAACTCCAACCTGCTAGACACCTTGGACTTGTAGCCATGCTGTCACGTTGCTGATATATTAGGACCTTCCCTTCTCCAAAAATTTAACGTGTGATTCGTCTGCGAAGTCTGGTGGGTTTAACGTTGGGTTTTTAGTAGTAGGACATAAATATTCTATACCTATTTTCAGCTGTGATTTTGAATTACCGTTGACGTCTATCTTGGCTGTCAATGGAAATGTACCAACGCCACCACAGATGGAGAGGCACACGTACATACACTGCACCGGCCAGGGATCCAGCGCTCTGAGGTCACCAGCCAAGAGACTTACGAAAAATGGAGACAATGATCGGTCACACAGGCGGGGCACACTATGAACAGGAGCTTAATTGGGAAAAGCCACGTTTCTGTCCAGACACAAAACCCTTCCCAAGTGCTCGGTTCGCACCGGGCAGAATGAGAATTTATGGCTAGGCCGGAGAACCGTATCTAAGGAGCAGGAATCGTGAGGAACCGACCTAGCCTGGAGATTCTCATGACGGTCACGTCACGCGTGAGTTTGCTTCCCCCATTGGTCAAAATAAAATGCTATCTCAAATGGATTCACTTCAGTCACAAAATAAAACCTTTTCCGTGTATTTCGGTAATTTATTAACTCTTTCATCCCAACGTGTTTGTTTTCTGTCCTGATTCTTGAAAGGCCCGCGTCCCTCCTGCAGTTTATGGTCGAACGATAATAGAGTTGCCAGGTCGGCCATGTTTTCCTGGGCACATATAATGTATCCATGCCGATGGGCAGTGCACGAAAAATGCCACCCCACAGCATGTATAATCCATAAGAAATCCCAGATGACCTGTCTTGATTTCCCTCCTGCAGCATATGAATTATACATGTTGCATGGCAGCACTTTACCCTATTCTCCCCCTCTGCATGAAATAGTGATACATGTCCAGGAAAACATGGCCAACCTGGCAACCCTAATCAACAGTCACCCCAACTGACTTGTATAGAGGATTCAGCAGCCTCTGGGCCCAAAAGAGGATTCATTGAGTAAACGTGGAGGCCTGAGCTGAAACGCCGTCCAGCATTAAGAATAACGATGCGGCTGGGGTTGCCGTGAATTCCTGGATACATATGATTTATTCATACTGGTGGTCAGTGCATGAAAAATGCCGCCGTATACGTGCAGTATGTAGCATTCATGGGCTGCATGTGAGAAATCAAACGGGAAACCTGTCTTGAATAGGAAATGAACTTACCCCCTGCAGCATATGAGTTCCTTCCTTATGCTCCCCCTCTGCATGATGGAGTGACATCATAGGAGGCTGGAATATTTTATATATTGCCCTTTTAAAATCAGAAAAAGGAAATAAATGCACTAGCCCCCACTGCCAGATCACTCGCACTCTACAGATTATCAGATCCTCTGGCGCCTTATTGAACCATGTGACACCTACACCATGTGACACAGTCACCCCCTTCATTAAGAGGTTAATAAAGAAACCAAAACGCTCAAATATGGATGTCCTGAGCTGCGTTTCACTTCACAATATTGTGAAAGTCTCCTCCAGGAAGACGTCCGGGAAAGGGAAGTGAAACTGTCTATTCACCGTGAGGAGTGCTGAGCACGCAGGCCGGAGGCACCGAGGGCAAAGGGTTAATGTGTCTTTACTCACATGTCGCTCTCCAGTCACCACGCTTACAGAACGGAGAACATGGGAACCTTTCACCAAAATAAAAGTGTCACGGCAGCGCAACGAGTCTGTGACTGACTCTCCGATACTGAGAGTCCTACGGAGTCACTCAGACCATAAAGAAAGAGCCGCGTGTGACAGTCACCGATACTGCGAGTCCCGTGGCGTCAGACCATAGAGAAAGAGCCGCATCACCGATACTGCGAGTCCCGTGGTGTCAGACCATAGAGAAAGAGCCGCATCACCGATACTGCGAGTCCCGTGGTGTCAGACCATAGAGAAAGAGCCGTGTCACCGATACTGTGAGTCCCGTGGTGTCAGACCATAGAGAAAGAGCCGTGTCACCAATACGGCGAGTCCCGTGGTGTCAGACCATAGAGAAAGAGCCACGTCACCGATACTGCGAGTCCTGCGGAGTCACTTAGACCAGGCCTCAAAATTTCCACTCGCCTGCTCGCATTTGGCGAGTGGAAATTACATGAGGGCGAGTGGGAATGCAGAGGCATGGCTGGATAGGGCTTAGGTGGGGCAACTAGTGGCGAGTAACTCTTAAGACCTGGCTAGTAGCTTGGGACTTGAAATTTTGAGGCCTGACTTAGACCATAAGAAAGAGCCGCGTGTGACAGTCATCGTTACTGCGAGTCCCATGGCATCAGACCATAGAAAAAGAGCCGCGACACCAATAATGCGAGTCCTGCGGAGTCACTCAGACCATAAAGAAAGAGCCGCGTGTGACAGTCACCGATACTGCGAGTCCTGCGGACTTGCGGAGTCACTCAGACGACCATAAAGAAAGAGCTGCATGTGACATTCACCAATACTGCGAGTCCCGTGGCGTCCAACCATAGAGAAAGAGCCGCGTCACCAGTAGGGATGAGCTGTTTGGTTCAATTGGTTCGGAGTTCGCATCGAACATAGCCTGTTCCTATGTTCGCAAACTATGAACATTTCCGCTTGTTCGTCGCGTGTTCGCCCACAATGCACCACAACGGACCACAATGCACTTTCAATTCCACTGGCCTGAAGCTTGTAATTGGCTACAGCCTTGCACCTGACCACAGGTCAGGTGCAAGACAGGTTCAACACTATGCCAATCACAGCTCAGAGTCCTGATTGGGCAAATTTTGCCCAAACATGGGCTCACAGAGCTAAGTCCCACAGCACACTATATAATGCTTCCACACAGCGCTTCTGCACACGTTTGAGAGGAGATTGTTGTTGTGTTAGTGTGTGTTCTCACTGCCAGTCTGCCACCAGCTACTGGGGGGGTCTGCGGGGTCTCATTTCTACCAAATATCTGGGAATTGTTGTAATCTTTGTGCTCAGTCCCAGCAAGTATTTTGGGTGCTCAGTAATTTCTGCAAAATATTTGGGAATTGAGGTGATCTGTGTCTTGTCACTGCCAGCAAGTATTTTGGGGGCTCAGTAATTTCTGCAAAATATTTGGGAATTTAGGTGATCTGTGTCTTGTTGTCACAACCAGTGCCATGCAGTATTTTGGGCGTCAGTAATTTCTACAAAATATCTGGGAATTGAGGTGATCTGTGTCTTGTCACAGCCAGTGCCACACAGTATTTTGGGGGCTCAGTAATTTCTACAAAATATTTGGGAATTGAGGAGATCGGTGTCTTGTCACAGCCAGTGCCACGCAGTATTTTGGGCGTCAGTAATTTCTACAAAATATTTGGGAATTGAGGTGATCTGTGTCTTGTTGTCACAGCCAGTGCCACGCAGTATTTTGGGCGTCAGTAATTTCTACAAAATATTTGGGAATTGAGGTGATCTGTGTCTTGTCACAGCCAGTGCCACGCAGTATTTTGGGCGTCAGTAATTTCTACAAAATATTTGGGAATTGAGGTGATCTGTGTCTTGACACAGCCAGTGCCACGCAGTATTTTGGGCGTCAGTAATTTCTACAAAATATTTGGGAATTGAGGTGATCTGTGTCTTGACACAGCCAGTGCCACGCAGTATTTTGGGGGCTCAGTAATTTCTACAAAATATTTGGGACTTGAGGAGATCTGTGTCTTGTCACAGCCAGTGCCACGCAGTATTTTGGGTGTCAGTAATTTCTACAAAATATTTGGGAATTGAGGTGATCTGTGTCTTGTTGTCACAGCCAGTGCCACGCAGTATTTTGGGCATCAGTAATTTCTACAAAATATTTGGGAATTGAGGTGATCTGTGTCTTGTCACAGCCAGTGCCACGCAGTATTTTGGGGGCTCAGTAATTTCTACAAAATATTTGGGAATTGAGGTGATCTGTGTCTTGTTGTCACAGCCATTGCCACGCATTGTTTTGGGCGTCAGTAATTTCTATAAAATATCTGGGAATTGAGGTGATCTGTGTCTTGTCGTCACAGCCATTGCCACGCATTGTTTTGGGCATCAGTAATTTCTACAAAATATTTGGGAATTGAGGTGATCTGTGTCTTGTCACTGCCAGCAAGTATTTTGGGGGCTCAGTAATTTCTACAAAATATCTGGGAATTGAGGTGATCTGTGTCTTGTCACACAGCCAGTGCCACGCAGTATTTTGGGGGCTCAGTAATTTCTACAAAATATTTGGGAATTGAGGTGATCTGTGTCTTGTCACAGCCAGTGCCACGCAGTATTTTGGGCGTCAGTAATTTCTACAAAATATTTGGGAATTGAGGTGATCTGTGTCTTGTTGTCACAGCCAGTGCCACGCAGTATTTTGGGGGCTCAGTAATTTCTACAAAATATTTGGGAATTGAGGTGATCTGTGTCTTGTTGTCACAGCCAGTGCCACGCAGTATTTTGGGCATCAGTAATTTCTACAAAATATCTGGGAATTGAGGTGATCTGTGTCTTGTCACAGCCAGTGCCACGCAGTATTTTGGGAATCCGTAATTTCTACAAAATATTTGGGAATTGTTATAATCCGTGTGTTCTCACTTACTGCCACCCATCAAGGGATCTCACTGATTTATAGGAGGTTTCTGTAACGTTGGGGGCTTCCAGCCTTTCCAGTGTGCTTGACAGCAGCATGTCTGATGCTGCTCGCTCACCGACGCCCGGTAAAAATTGAAACAGGCAGGGAGGTGGCTGCATGAGGCGCGGCTTGATAGGGGGGCGCAGTCTGGTGAAGGTCTATTAAAAACCAACAGTTCCTTCTAAGCAGTGCCAGATCGTGGTTATCCATACCTGAGCTCCTTGTACCTGAATTCTCTCGTGATTTAACCTGTTATTGACCTCTGCTTGTTTTCTGACTATTCTGCCTTCCGTTGCCCTAGACTATTTCCTTGTACTACGCTTCTGCACTGATATCGACCCGGCTATTCCATTTGACTATTCTATACTCTGTATTCCTGATTCTGGCTCGTCTGACTACCCCTGTGTTGCTGACCTGGTTTTGTATTACGACATTGTCTTTGATTAACTCTTTCTGTCTAGCTAGTATACATATACCTGGCCAATTTTTAAGGACCAGACAGTTAGGGATTCCTTTACAGCTACCCTGTTGGTAGTTTTTTGGCTCTGTGGAGTGTTGGGCTTTAAGGACTGCGTGGTGGGATCCGGGAACCGTGACAGTTTCTGAGACTTGTAATCTGTGTCTTCTCACTGCCAGCTATCAGGGGGTCCCACATATGTCTAGCAGATTTCTGCGAATTGTAATTTGTGTCTTGTCACTGGCACCCATCAGGGGGTCTCACTGAGTTATACCAGAGTTCTGTAAATCTTTAATCTTTATACCAGAGTCGAATCAGAGTTCTGTATATATTTAATCTATATATCATTCACCATGTCTGAAAGACCAAAAAGGACAGGCAGACGCTCCCAGACACAGATAAGAGGGCAAGCAGCCCCTGTGTCGGGAGGCTGTGCCTCTGGTCGTGGTGCATCCTCTGCAGGGGCACGCTTGTCCTTTCTAACTGGTGCTGGCCGTCTTAAGCAGCATACAGAGGATTTGGTGGATTGGCTAACCAGGCCATCCTCATCCTCTGCCAGCCAGGCTTGTAGTGCTTTACAGTCCACCTCAACTGCCAAAGCATCTAATGCAGCTTCCATGTCCACAGCTACTCCTGCCGTAGCCTCACTATCACACACGGAGGAGTCAGCTGAATAGGTTTGACTACAATGACAGTGACATGCTGCTTGAGGATGCGCAGCAAGTACAGTGCTCTGATTCAATCTCTGAGGTTGATGGAGTATAATCAACCTAGAGGAAGGGGGTGCCAGTGATGACACACAAATAAATGGCCCTCATGTTGCCCCAGCAGCTGCAGTATACTGCCAAGTTGGCTCCAGTGACGAGGAGATAGGGGGTGATGATGACAATGATGATGAGGTCACTGACTCCACCTGGGTGCCTGATCAAACAGAGTAGTCAAGTGAGGAGGAGGAAGAGGAGGAGGCACAACAAACACGAGGCACAACATCCTCTATGACCAACCGTAGCACTAGCCAGTCCAAGGCATCAGATGTCAGAGCTGCTCAGGTGCAGAGCGCTGTTGTCTCAAAGCACAGATGCAGGAACTCTGCTGTCTGGGAGTTCTTTAAGAAATGTGCAGCAGACCCCACCGTTGCTATTTGAAATCTATGTCAGATGAGGCTCAAGCGTGGGAAAGACACCGGACGCTTGGGTACCACGTGCTTGAGGTGACATATGACCACCTGCCACACATCCCGTTGGCGCAAAACTTTGTGTAGGTCCTCCTCCTCCTCCTCTGTCTCTACCCCCACTGTATGTCTTGCCATGTCATTGCCTGCTACAACCTCCACTGACAGGGATGATGCTACAGTAATGGATGTACCAGGTCCTTCCTCACAATGTGACAGCATCCCATCAGCTGAAGATTTACGCAGTCAGATTACGTTGCCCCAGCTGCTGCAGCGTAAGAAAAAATATAGTCCCAACCATCCCCAAGCCCAGCGTCTAAATGCCAGCTTAGCAAAATTACTCGCATTGCAGCTGCTGCCTTTCCAGCTGGTGGACTCTGCTCCCTTCCGTGAATTTGCTGAATGTGCTGTACCACAGTGGCATGTTCCAAAATGCCATTACTTTTCACAGAAGGCCATTCCAGCACTATACCAGCACGTGGAAGACAATGTTATCGAGTCATTGGGAAAGGCAGTCAGCAGCAAGGTGCATGTGACTTTAGACACGTGGTCCAACAAGCATGGACAGGGTCGTTACATTTCCTTCACGGCACACTGGGTAACTCTGATTGCAGCTGAGAGGGATCCAAGGTGGGGCTCTGTGCTGGAGCTTGTTCATCCACCACGCCTCCAGAAAGCTGCTTGTATGAGGTCTGTCTGCTCCATCACCACCTCTCCCTCTCCCTCTTCCTCCTCCTCCTTCTGTGTCTCTGGCAAAGTGGCAGTTAAACCGACGCCTGAAATGGGCTACGCAATGGCTCAAGCAAAAAGATGCCATACTGTGCTTGAGCTGGTTTGTTTAGGGGACAGGAGCCACCCCGGGCCAGAAATTCTGTCAGCTCTGCAGGGGCAGGTGCAGAGATGGTTAACACCATGCCAGCTTCAGCTGGGAATGATCGTCTGTTGACTCATGTACCATGCCTAGCACACGTCCTAAATCTAGTGGTACAGCGTTTCCTAACCAAGTACCCAGAGCTGGCAGAACTTCTCAGCCAGGCCAGAAAAGTCTGCAGCCACTTCAGACGGTCATTTCCAGCAAGCGTTCGCCTGGCAGAAATTCAAATAGAATTCCACCTTCCCACAAACCGTCTGATCTGTGACATGCCCACCAGGTGGAACTCGACATTAGCAATGCTGCAGCGTCTGCACAAGCAGCAGAGGGCCATCAACGAGTACCTGTGTGAGTATGGCACAAGGACAGGTTCAGGTCAACTTGGCTTTTTTTCCCCTCCGCAGTGGCTGATGATCAAGGATGCATGCGCTGTACTGTCACCATTTGAGGAGGCAACGAGGATGGTGAGCAGGGACAGTGCATGCATCAGTGACACAATTCCTTTAGTGTTTCTGCTGGAGCACACTCTGCGGGGAATTATAGATGTGGCTCTAGAGGCAGTGCAGTGGGAAGAAGAGGAGGCCTTCCCTACCTCTGAAGCCCCCAGTCTTTTCCGCAGACAGCATTCCTGCGGGTCCTCCTCAGATCAGACAGGAGGAGGATGAGGAGGAGGAGGAATATTTAAGTAGTGGGGTCATTGAAGGTGGGGATTCCTCAAGGGAGGGTTTTGTGTGCCCAGAAACACAAGGGCTAGTGTGTGGCTGGGAGGAGGAAGTGCACAATATGGTCATCCTCATTGACCAGGAAGACTCGGAAGCTAATGCCACCTCCAACCTACGCTGCATGGGCTCCCTTATAATGCAAAGCCTGCTAAAGGACCCCAGGATTCATGCTATCAAGATATTGATTGATTGATTGGTTGGCAACCCTTCTTGATCCACGATACAAGGGTAAAGTTGCAGAGCTCATCCTGCCCGCAGAGGATGAAAAAACTTGAGGACCCTCTAAAGCGACACTTGCGTAACACCTTTCCAGGCACTGGTAGGTTACCAAGTGATGACACAGGTGCTTCTGAGGCTGTGGATGATCAGAGGAATAGTGGTGAAGGCCAGGGCCGCTTGACTGATGCATTTTTTAATTTTTTTAGTCCACGACACCCAGGGATGTCAAATGTAGGCACCCATTGCCAGCATCTTCACCATATGGTGCAGGACTACCTACGGGCAAGGGCAGACCTGGATACCTTTCCAGCAGATGATCCACTGGCTTACTGGGTGTTGAGATTGGATCACTGGCCAGAGCTTAGCCAATATGCTATGCAGCTACTAGGTTGCCCTTCATCTAGTGTGCTTTCTGAAAGGACGTACAGTGCCGCTGGAGGTTTTGTCACAGACAAAAGAGTGCGCCTGTCCACCGACTCTGTAGACCGGGTGACCTTTATAAAAATGAATCCGTCCTGGATCAGCAGTTATCAATCCCCTGATGCTGACGTAATGGAATAGATCGGGATGTCTTCTGCATTCACAAAACCTCCAGCACTGAACTCTTCCACAATACCACAAAAGGGTTACAGTGTGAATGGACTTGCTGCCATGAAAGGCACAATATTTGGCTACACTGACGCCTGTGCCAGATTTATATCATTTTAATTTTTTGAACCGTAGGGTCCAACCCTGCACTCTTCCACAATACCACAAAAGGGTTACGGTGTGAAGGCACTTGCTGCCATGAAAGGCACAATATCTGGGTGGACTGACGCCTTTACCAGATTCTTATCTTTTTAATATAGGACTGCATGGTCCACCCCTGCACTCTTCCACAATACCACAGAGGGGTTACTGTATGATGGTACTTGCTGGCCTGGCAGTCTGGCACCAAAAGCACAATATCTTGGGTGCACTGACGCCTATTACCAGATTCATATCTTTTTAATATACAGTATGTATCTCCTCTTAGTAACTGCATCTATGATTAATATCACTTAGGCTAGGGTCAAATGAAAGCATTTTTACACGCGAACGAAAAAAAGTGCGTCCGAACGCATTGACGTATTTTTTCACGCAATACGCGAAAACGGTCATACGATGCGCATTTTTTGGCGTGATTTTCTACGGATCTGCAATTAAACGCGTAATCTAATTAACCAAATCAATAGGTGAATCAAAAAATAAGGTGAAGGGGTATAAAAAGCCATTTCGTGGATGGTGGCGTTTCACCAAGATGGATGCACTGCAAGTGTTTGTGTTTGCTGCAACGGGCTACCTGTACCTCCAGCACAAAAGACAACGTCGATCATGGGTTCATCCCATCAACGCTGCCAGACACACGCATGGCCACTTTGTGATGCTGTACAGGCCACTGCGAGAGAGGGACCCCGTGAAGTTTTTCAACTACATGCGGATGTCCATCCCCTCATTCGATGAACTGTTGTCACAGTTACGGGAGCCGCTGACCAAGAGGAACACCAACATGAGGGATGCCATACCACCGGAGGAGATGCTGGTCATCACTTTGCGGTAAGTACTTCCAAACAACAGCATGCATGACTTCGCTGCCAGTCAGCAGGAATGTGCTCGTGTGCAGAGCCCCTATTGTCGGTCTGTAGTGACATGTACGCAAACACATTCATACCCACCCACACGCAGGCATCACATTCCAAGACACGTACAAAAAAACCTCTGACACTGACAAGAATGTATGTAAATAGAAATATATTGTAATAAACAAGAAAATAAATGAATAACATATTTGTAACATATATACAAAAGAAAATAACATGAAGGACAAAACATAACAGTGACAACAGGAACAGCATGTCAACCAAAAACATAAAACAGACAAGACACCTCACAAATCCTGCTACAGAGGAGCATCTGGCTCATGAGGACCATGTGTGGATCCGCGGCGGTACCCAGACTCTGGGGGAGGCCCAGCAACATGGGACATGGGTGGGTGGCGCCTGGCTGTGGCTGGCATAACCAGTGGCATGGTGGCGTTGTGGCACCGCACCATAGTAGACCGCAGCCTGTTCTGGACGGGACAGGATCTCATGGATGAGGTCCAGGGATCTGCAGCGGTACTCCACCTTCTGCGCCGGGGTCATCTGGTCCAGCAGGGATTGACAGGAATGGACAAAGGACATGTCCTCACTGTCAGTGATGGTGCAGCGTGGAGGTTGTGGATTGTGCGACCCCATGAAGCTGACCATGGCCTGCTCGAAGTCGCTAGGCGGTCCCCTCCTCCTGTTGTGAGCCGGTCTGGTGCTGTCTCTCGGTGCTGCAGCTGCCACCGGTCCGGTCTCCACCTCCCCCTCCACCTGCCGGCAGGGGTTGCTCCTGTGAGCCAGAGGTGGATGGCTGGTCAATGCTGCTCGCAGTTGGCCTTGGCTCCTGGGTCCTCCTGAGGAACGACAATTGTTCGGCATAAAGATAGCTGTGCACCTTCCTCCTTGCCCCAGCTCCAGAGCGCGCAGCTGCCGCTTCCTTTTTCAGGACCCGGGTATAGTTGTCCCTGATAGTGCGCCACTTGTTGCTAATTTCATGTGCTGCAAAACATAATGAGAGTGACATTAGGGTCGGTTCATATGATGTGATCATAACACAGATTTAATTCATATTTCCCAGGTATCTTGCTAGTGGATGCAGTTTGAAGGATCTGCATTACAACTTCAGCGTTGGCAGATCAACAGCTGGTGAGATCGTCCGCAAGGTGTGCCAAACAATATGGGAAACCATGAAGAAGCAATGTTTACCAACACCCACGGACGAGGCATGGGTAGCAATTGCAGCAGGATTTTGGGGGACAGCCAACTTCCCCAATTGCCTTGGAGCCGTGGATGGCAAACATGTCCGCATAGTGAAGCCACTGCACACTGCACAGTGGCTCACTGTATCAAAATTATAAACATTTCTTTTCCATTGGCCTACTGGCGGTGTCAGATGCCAACTATGATTTTGTGTATGTGGATGTCGGATCATACGGCATTGTTCAGGAACTCTACACTGTGGGATGAGCTCGAGAGTGGGACCCTGCACATACCCAGACACGCACCATTGCCTGGCAGTGATGTGGCAGTCCCCTATGCCTTCGTGGGTGACGAAGCATTCGGCCTATCCACACATCTCCTACGGCCCTACTCAAGGACACACCTGACTGTGAGGAAGCGGGTGTTTAATTACAGGCTGTCGCGGGCGAGACGGTATGTGGAGTGTAGCTTTGGCATACTGACCAACAAGTGGAGGATTTTTCATAGACCGTTTGATGTAAATGTGGAGTTCTGTGTGGATATAGTGAAATGCTGTTGCATCCTACATAATTATGTTCGTGCGAGGGATGGTTTTAATTTCGCTGATACCCTCAACAGTTACGGATCTGGATTGTCATGGAGCTGATGTAACGCTCCATGCTTCAAACCCCAAGAGACTTTATGTTCATTTATATCGTGTGTTTTTAAATATATTCTACATCGTTTGGTTTTAGTTTAATTTAATTTAGTGTAAATGTCGAATCAGAACTGTTTTCCGAGCCGAATCGAAAAAATTTTGGAATTTCGAATGGACTTGAAATGTGTCAAATCGAAATCTATTGCTTTGAAACGAGAACGGACTTTCCGAAAAAACGAAAAATTTACCAAATCGAAAATTTTTCGGAATTTTCGAATGGACTTGAAATGTGTCAAATCGAAATCTATTGCTTTGAAACGAGAACGGACTTTCCGAAAAAACGAAAAATTTGCCAAATCGAAAATTTTTCTGAATTTTCGAATGGACTTGAATGATCCGATAAGAATTTTCGTATTTTGGTCAGATCCGATTCGTCCGCGGGTCGCGCATGCGCGCGCGCGCATGTCGTAACTTTATTGAGCCAGTTTTATTGACAACTTTTTGAACAAAATATTGTTTTTATTATTCATCATAATGGCCGCTGAAAGAGAGGAGTGCCATTCAAGCACCTCATCATCTCATGATGAACCACCGGCACCCAGGAAGAAATGGGCCAAAAATATGGCGTTTGAAGAGATGTTGGAGCTGGTCCGCATCTTTGATAGCAAAGATTATGATTGCCGGAAGGGCCCTTACCGCAGGAAGTCTAACGCCAGGAAGGATCGTATCTTAGAGAAGCTACGCACCACCATTTTGGAGTTATTCGGGAAGGACAGGACAAAGGACCAGCTCAGGAAACGCTGGTCTGATTTGAAAGTACGTGAGCAGGAGCAGCTGAGACGCATCCGCCGCGTCATAGCGAAACGTAAGTGTCATGTTATATTGTAAAGCGCTGCGCAAACTGTTGGTGCTATATAAATCCTGTATAATAATAATAATGTGTTTGCATGTGCTAATGTGCACAGAAATACGTTTATTTATCTAGTCCTTTTTTCATGCAATGTGATTGTGTATAGCTTTGCGTTTTCACGACTCGTCATACATGCATTTTTGCCATAGCTCTTCTTTTTTGTGATTTTACGTATTCGTGAAAATTGTGATATTTGATGTATGTAGATGAAGTTACAATGCTGGATTTCTTTTGGCACTGTGTGTAGTCTGTAGTGTGTTGGGGGGGAGGTTGTTGTGATTGAGTGATGCATACGAGATGACCCGCAGCTTGCCCAATATTGGCTCCCACCTGCGCATCAATAAAAATCTCTGCGTCTCTGCTAAGTGATAGGATGGGACATGTAGTTCTTCTGAAAGTGCATCCAAACAGAGCTGCGTTCAATACAGCCTCAGCAGCTGCTGCAGCAGTGTCATTGAATGCTTTAGATGCAAATTTCAAAACAAAATGGTGGATTTCTGTTGTTGTTTCTGCTATATCCAGTTTTATTCACAGAAACTGAAAGTGAAACTGAGGCTGAGGCCTTCTATAAAATAACTAAAAGCAGTCAGCACAATGCGCTTTGTACGCTCACAACACAAATAATAGTTTTTATTGAATAAACGTAATGTTTACTTCTGAAAAAAATATATAAATGAACGGTAGTATATAAATGTGCAGAGGAAATAAATAAATATTTTGTGACTTTAGACCTATGAGATGGGAGTAGTGGTGGGTCAAGCTGGTAGTGGGTAGTGGAGGGGTGTCGCAATACTTTCGGCAATATATTGTATAGATATACCATTTTTTCCAGTCTGCATTATTTACGTGTTATTTTTTGGATTTGGCAGAAGACCGGAAGAAGGCCGCAGAATCTGCCCGGGCAGGGACCAGTGCCCCAGTGGAGGAGGAGGAGGAGCCACGGGCGTCCACCAGCGCTGGTATATACTGTTTTATTTTGCAACGACTTTTGGTCAAAAACAGAAACATTTTTTGTTTACTGTTGTAGCGCTCACTCCCGGAGGAGCCGCTGAAAATGAACCACGGGTCAGTCTCCCCGCACTAGGGAATAAATATACTCCAACACGCTGAACAGTTTTATAATTTAAAAGGTTTACTAAAAGGTTTGCAGCTCTTGAGACACGGTATATGCAGGAAGCTTTACAGTACTTTCGTAACACGATAAACGCGTAGCGGTAAAAGAAACGAAAACACGAGGGCTTCGTATTTTCGGAAAAACCCCGACCGAGCAGAAAACTAAAAGATACGAAATTCGAGGAAAAACCGCGTGGCGGAACACAATAAAATACACAGTTCTCGTATCACGGTAAGCGCGCAGCGGGAACAAAAAAGAGGAAAAATGTTCGGAATGTAGCTTTAACTTTGCCCCCTTGTCCCGATTCGAAAAAGGAAAATGAGTCCTGCACAGGTTAAGTCCCAGAACGTGAGGTGATATGTATTTGTGTGTGTAGGGTACCCGGGTACTTTTCAACTGGCCAGTGAGTTTACTTTAACGATGTCTTCGACTAGTCAGTTGGGGCCCTGTGGGTTTTAGAAGGAAAACAGCAGCGTACGCTCTTAATTTACACACGGCCTTGGGGGCCTCTCACCCATCCAGCGCAAGCTTGAGGTTCCGCTGACCCAGGACGTCTCTCCGCTCGATATTGACTGGGGACGCCGACCACCGGATCTGTTGTCTGGCCTTCTGTCTGTCAGCCGCGACTCAGCCAGCTTACCGCCTGCTCCCCGCTTCAATCGACCGCGGTACTCCTTACTCGAGGGGTCTTCTCTCCTTAGCACTGCACTCGGATAATAGATGGTGATGTCTATCTCCCGCAAGGCTGGGTGACCCAATCCTAAGGCCCGATCCACTTTGTCTGCGCTCCGGCCTATCTTTTGGTCTCTCCTTCTCTGTACGTGCATCCGCTCTCTCTTGCTCCCTGGCGCGCTCTGCCTGTTCTCCACGAGGTGCAGGATGTACAGCGTCTCCACAAACCACCCACTTCCTGTTTCTTCGCAAAGCATGCATGGACATGTAGTTCAAGTGTCCAGGGTCTTTAATCGTGATAGTCTCCATCTTGTGGCCAACAATGGGTACTGCCACAGTAAACTTTAACACATCGCTACACTCTCCCCCTCCTAGAACTCTTGGGTCTCTCCAAGGAGGTACAACAGTTACATTATCCTTTTACAATATGCACACAGTTTATACAGCATATACAGGTGCAGCAGCATACATGCAGTGGGCTAGAAACACTTTCTCAAGCTGACTCATGTTCTGGGCTACCTCAGCTAACATAGCAGACACTTCGGGCAATCTCTGCACAGTGGTGATGGCCTCTTCAGTGCTATGTCCGGGTGAGTCATAGGTAAGACGCTGGGGCGGTCGAATAGAGCGTTTTTGTTCAGGCTCCTTCCGTTCCTCTTCAGGTGGAAGTACTATAGGTATAGGCTCAGTCCTTATGTCGGCCACTGGAGCAGACACTTCCTCCGAGTACGATCCCTCCAGGGAAGGCATAGAACTGTAGTTCTGTAGTGCCCTGTGGCAGCAGAAGGCCCTGTGGAAGCAGCCAGCCCTGTGGCAGCAGAAGGCCCTGTGGCAGCAGCCGGCCCTGTGGCAGCAGCCAACCCTGTGGCAGCAGAAGGACCTGTAACAGCAGAAGGCCCCGTGGCAACAGAAGGCCCTGTGGCAGCAGAAGAGTCAGTGGCAGCAGAAAAGTCCGTGGCAGCAGAAGAGTCCGTGGCAGCAGAAGGTCCTGTGGCAGCAGCCAACCCTGTGGCAGCAGAAGGGCCCATGGCAGCAGAAGCTGGCTACGTGGCAGGCAGAAGGCCCCGTGGCAGCAGAAGGCCCTGTAGCAGCAGAAGGCCCTGTGGCAGCAGCAGGGCCGGTGGAAGTAGACGGCCCCATGGCAGCAGAAGGGCCCATGGCAGCAGACGGCCCTGTGGCAGCAGACGGCCCTGTGGCAGCAGAAGGCCCTGTGGCAGCAGCAGAAGGCCTGTGGCAGCAGAAGGCCCTGTGGCAGCAGCCGGCCCCGTGGCAACAGAAGGCCCTGTGGCAGCAGAAGGCTCTGTAGCAGCAGAAGGACCCATGGCAACAGAAGGCCCTGTGGCAGCAGAAGACCCACAGATGACCCTGTGGCAGCAGATGACCCTGTGGCAGCAGACGACCCTGTGGCAGCAGAAGAGTCTGTGGCAGCAGAATGCTCCATGGCAGCAGAATGCTCCATGGCATCAGAAGGGCCCTGTGGCAGCAGCCAGTCCTGTGGCAGCAGAAGGCCCTGTGGCAGCAGCCAGTCCTGTAGCAGCAGAAGGCCCTATGGCAGCAGAAGGCCCATGGCAGCAGCCGGCCCTGTGGCAGCAGAAGGCTCCATGGCAGCAGAAGGGCCCTGTGACAGCACCCGGCCCTGTGCCCCTGTGGCAGCAGAAGGTCCTGTGGAAGGAAAAGGGCCCGTGGCAGCAGAAGGCCCTGTGGCAGCAGATGGCCCTGTGGCAGCAGCCAGTCCTGTAGCAGCAGAAGGCCCCATGGCAGCAGAAGGCCCATGGCAGCAGAAGGCCCTGTGGCAGCAGAAGGGCCTGTGGCAGCAGAAGGCCCCATGGCAGCAAAAGGCCTGTGGCAGCAGAAGGCCCCATGGCAGCAGAATGGCCTGTGGCAGCAGCAGGGCCGGTGGAAGCAGATGGCCCCATGGCAGCAGAAGGCCCCGTGGCAGCAGCAGGGCCCTGTGGCAGCAGCCAGTCCTGTGGCAGCAGAAAGCCCTGTGGCAGCAACCAGTCCTGTAGCAGCAGAAGGCCCCATGGCAGCAAAAGGGCCCGTGGCAGCAGAAGGCCCCATGGCAGAAGAATGGCCTGTGGCAGCAGCAGGGCCGGTGGAGGCAGATGGCCCCATGGCAGCAGAAGGCCCCATGGCAGCAGCCAGCCATGTGGCAGCAGAGGGCCCCGTGGCAGCAGCAGGGCCCCGTGGCAGCAGCAGGGCCAGTGGCAGAGGCTGGCCCCGTGGTAGAAGCTGGCCCCGTGGCAGAGGTCCCTGTGGCAGCAGAAGGGCCTGTGGAAGCAGACGGCCCCATGGCAGCAGAATGCTCTTTTGAATTTCCAGCATAGAGAGAGGCAGGTTGGTGATGGGATTTGAACTCACGTGTTGCAGTTTGTATTGGGATTGAAAGTCTATTGCCTTAGCCACTCAGCCACCTGGTTGCCTAAAGCATTAGCATTTCTCCATTGCAAAAGAACCATGTGCACTACAAATGTAAACCTAAATAAGGAAGATTATGAAAGCCCAATTTGCATATTTTGAATTTACAGTGTTGTGGAAGGCATGTCAGTGATGGGATTTGAACCCACGTATTGCAGATTACATTGGGATTGTCAGTCTGTTGCTTTAACCACTCAGCCACCTGGTTGCTTAAAGCTTTAGTGTTTCCCCATCGCAAAAGAACCATGTGCACTTCAAATGTAAAACTAAAAAAGGATGATTTAGACTGTACCATTTGTAACTCTTGAATTTCCAGCATAGAGGATGACATGTCGGAGATGGGATTAGAACCAATGTATTGCCGGTTTACATTGTGGAAGGAAGGTTGGTGATGGGATTTGAACTCACGTGTTGCAGTCTGTATTGGGATTGAAAGTCTATTGCTTTAGCCACTCAGCCACCTGGTTGCCTAAAGCATTAGCATTTCTCCATTGCAAAAGAACCATGTGCACTACAAATGTTAACCTAAATAAGGAAGTTTATGAAAGCCAAATTTGCATATTTTGAACATACAGTGTTGTGGAAGGAATGTCGGTGATGGGATTTGAACCCACGTATTGCAGATTACATTGGGATTGTCAGTCTGTTGCTTTAACCACTCAGCCACCTGGTTACCTAAATCATTATTGTTTCTCCATCACAAAAGAACCATGTGCACTACAAATGTAAACCTAAATAAGGAAGATTATTAAAGCCCAATTTGCATATTTTGAATTTACAGTGTTGTGGAAGGCATGTCAGTGATGGGATTTGAACCCATGTATTGCAGATTACATTGGGATTGTCAGTCTGTTGCTTTAACCACTCAGCCACCTGGTTGCCTAAAGCGTTAGTGTTTCCCCATCGCAAAAGAACCATGTGCACTTCAAATGTAAAACTGAAAAAGGATGATTTAGACTGTACCATTTGTAACTCTTGAGTTTCCAGCATAGGGAGGGGCATGTCAGAGATGGGATTTGAACCTATGTATTGCCGGTTTACATTGTGGAATGCAGGTTGGTGATGGGATTTGAACTCACGTGTTGCAGTTTGTATTGGGATTGGCAGTCTGTTGCCTTAGCCACTCAGCCACCTGGTTGCGTACAGCATTAGTATTTCTCCATTGCAAAAGAACCATGTGCACTACAAATGTTAACCTAAATAAGGAGGATTATGAA